>JAXGGT010015057.1:0-18147 GCA_035583425.1 Marsdenia floribunda
TTAATTCTTGGCTTTTCGAGTGTCTATTTTCTAGCCTCTTTGGTATGGTGTTCTATCAGTATTGTGGGAAACCAAAGACAGGTTTGATTTAAGCAAAATAACAGGTGCTGCTCATGTTCATGAATTTTATCCCATTTAAAGTATATACTATTCACCTTGGGCAGGTTGTGTATCTTAATATGCAAAGTGCTTACTTCCATATTTGTTTTCCCCTTTTTATGGAGTTGGTTCCTTTTTTTTTTTTTTTTTTTTTTGGACTCATGCATTTTGTGTCATTACCAAATCAAAATAATACTAAAATACTTCAATTAAGAGATGAAAGAAAGAAATTTGATTGCTGAAAGTTAGACACATGTAGGTAGAAGTTAAAACTTATAAAAACAGAATGAATTCATCCATGGAATATGTTCTGCCTTTTATTTTGTGATTTGAAAGAATCAATCTTCTCAAACAATCATTTGCATTATTAAGCTTTGGAGTTATGGCTGACACATATTATTGTTTATGTCAATAGGTACCCTTTTGTTAAGTTCAACCTTAATCTTGCAGAAAAAAGAACTTAGGTGCATGATGCCATGTATTTCCTGTCAATAATTGTTAAGTCATATCCATCAAACAACATACAACCCATGAAAAATAATTTTGTCCTATATCTTATTCTTGCTAAACTTTCTTTCCTGTTCAACATAAAGCATGTTTCAAAAGTTCTCATGTATTTGATACTTCTCTCATATTGTTGGCGTTGCTATGCTTCTTGTCAGATATTCCATCTGTACATTTAATAGTGGTATGTTCTGAAAACCGTTGCTTCTTTTAGTTCCATCACATATAGGGGGACATTCTCTACTTTTCTAATTTATATTCCCCTTTACTATAGGTGGTAAGAGCAGCGAATGTGCACTTTCCTACTCTTCCTATCTCATACTCAAAGCTATTAGATTAGGTATTTTGAATTTCTTACAATTGGTCTATTATATGCCTTGGAAGTGTTTTCCAACTTAATTTATGTTCACATTGTTATGGGAGGAGGAAATACATTTTGCTAAATTTGTTCTTTTTAAAACTAATTCTGTAATTCTAAAACTAGAAAGATGGGAGGATTGATAAAAATTAATTTTGGTTGATTAGCATATTTCTTGTAAAGAAGATGTTAGCTGCCAGTTTTTATCCACTTCAGTTTAGAAACCACCGTTTCTCATCAAATGTTTAAACTGAAAGCAGAATTGTAGTTACTCTAGAAAAAGTATGAGATGACAAGAGATGGGTCCTTGTTAAGTATTTAAATCTAATCTATCTTTGCATGTGTTATTAGAGGATAAGAAGTTTTGGGTTTGACTCATGTCTTTTTCTCATGTCTATGTTAGATAACTGTCATGTTGAATGTATTTAGATGTATCTATGAAAGAGAATGGGCTAGCTGATCCTAATCAAAAGTATATTTCCACTTTTGCATCTTTATGTTTTCTTATGAAATTGTCATTTATTCTAAAATTATACCATGTTTACCGTTGAGAAATGAAGTTAATAATACAGACAGTAATTGAAAATTTTGCATAAACTGTTGCTTTGTTGTTTTCTATTATTTATGTGCTGTTAAGAAGATGTTCAAATATCAATCAGGTTTTACTCTTTAAGAGACAAAAAATGCAAGCCAATTGTCCCATTCTTGATCGAAGAGAAAAGGCAAAGCAATCATATGCTCAAAAAAAGGAGTGCCTACTGATAAAGAGGAAGAGACAGTATGAGGAAAAAAAGAAGAGAAAAGAAATGGGTGACAAGGATGATGCTATCAAACATCCTAAAAAGATTTCCAAAAATTTAGGTGCTATTTTATATTTTTATTGTATACACTTTATTTTAACATATTTTAAAACATATATTAATATATTTTAATTTAAATACAAAATGAAATTGACTAACTTTGACTTTTATTTTTTCATTCTTTTTTATAACTCCACAAAGAGGAATATTCATTAAAGAGCTTATAAATGTGTTGCAAAAAGGTTTGACATCAAACCCACGCTTAATATATAGTTTTTACTTTGTGTAGAAAGCATATTATATTTTCCTATTTGTTGCAGCTACAAGCAAAAATGTGGATTACAAGCGTTCAAAACAATCTATAATGACTTTTTCTACTTACGAAAGAGGTTTTTTAATAAGTTATCATTTTGATTATTTTTCCATGCTCGTCCTATTTTTTTTTTCCCTCCAAGAAAAAAATATAAACTTTCTATAGTTGACTAATTTCCAATTGTTTAGGATCATCATCGCGCTCATCATTAGCTACAGTGTCTTCTGAAGAAGAACTAAGACATAGATGGAGGAAGCAAAAGCAATAACCTTGAAATTGCAAGCCCATGCTTTCACACACTTATTTCAATTTAGTATACTGAAAATTTTGAGAGTTAACTTAGTAAAATTTTCCCTCTTTTTTGTATCTTCTTGTTCTATTTTACAGTAAATTTATCTCCACTATCATCTATATCGCAATTCTTATCTTTATGTGAGCAATTATACTTAAACATATTATGTATATATTATTACAATTTAGCATAAACATATTGAAAAAAAATTAAAATTTATTTGCACCTGGGTGCGAATTGCAAAACCTAGTATATATATAAGATTACAGAGTAATTTTCTAGAAGTAAAATTTTTTTATGATGGCATCATGGTAATTATAATATTTTTTTGGATGTTTTAGTCTTTTTGCTTAATGACTGTTTATATTTTGTGACTTTTTAATTTTTAATTTTTTTTGTCTTTTGCCTTTTACTTTCTTTTCTTTTTTTTTTTTTTCGTGTTAATTTTTTTATTATTATTATTTTATTTTAAATAAAATTTTGATAAATAAATTTCTATATATTTTTTCTTTTATTCCCATACTATTTTAGTCATATTTATTCAAGCACATCTAAATTATGTAAATTAACTTATAATTATCTTTTGTAATTAATTGTAAAGATTGTATGATAATTTTATTTTCATTTCAATTCTTATATTTTATTGTTTTTAAATATTTGATTAAAAAATACTTATATGTTATTTACTTTATATATGAAATACTGATTTGATAATCAATTTAGAATATTATTTTATTTTAATAATTGTGGACAATGATTTCTTTTCTACAAAATTAAAATTAGAAATAATACAAATTGAAATCAATGTAATATATATTTCATTAATTATGAAATGAGTTACAATCTCTTTGATTTGATATCTGCGAGGGCTGTTTAGGCTTAATCTCGAAGATGAATTTGATATCCCTGAAGGCCTGATATGACAGAGCTTCTCTATCTCAAGAGTTGTGTTGTCTCTTTGAAGCTCTCTCTTGGCCTTCTATTTATAGAGGAAGGGGAGCCTCAAGCCTTGCCACGTGTCAACCTATGATTTGTCACGAGAAATTAGTAAATATTAATAAATAACAAGTAAAAGGGTAATTAGTAAAAAAAATTAGTAAAAGTTAATTAGGTGGAACTTTAATTACCACAAAATTACTATTTTATAAATTACAACATTTTACTATCTACAATAATATTTAGTTAATGATATTTTTAGAAATAATTTTTTTTTTGCAGAAAAAAATTAAAAATGAGTTATATTTTGTTTCTACTTGTTATTTTTTATCTTACCTTTTATACAATCAATAGTAAATTATATGCATAATGACTTTTTCACTTTTTAAGTATAAAGTTCCGTTTTTTTTTTTAAAAAAAGTATTAAGTTCTAAAAAAAAGAAAAATATTATATTTTTTTGGCTAAAATTTGAGCTGTATAAATTTAAAATTTTTATTTTTTTAATTAAAAATCTTGGTATTTAAATAATAATAATAATAATAGTATAAATGCACTTAAGTCAAGAAGGTGTAGCTCAGTTGGTAGCAGCCTCACTTATAAAATGAAAGATCATGAGTTCGAGACATGACAGAAGCAGTAATGCCTCAAATTTTTTTAAAAAAAATAGTATAAATGTACTTTTAATATGATTGCAATTATAATATAATATTATTAGCATTATAGTATTTTAAAATTTTTACCTTATTCCAAATTATTATCACAATTATTCTAATCATTATAAATAATTTTTGTATGTTTGAATTTTTTTTTTATTTAAGAGAATTATCTCATATATAAGTTCCAGTTGATAAATTTATTATTATGTATGTTTCATTTAATTAAAAAAATGTATTTTTATGTTTATAAATTTATATGAAATTTTAAAATTTAATATAATTACTATAAGATTTTTTATTTTTTTGTGAATATAATTTAATAATTAATATTGATATTATATATATTAAACATTTTATTCTCAAGAAGGTATAGCTAATATAATTTAATAATTAATATTGATATTTTTTGCCTCACTTATAATTCGAGAGGCGAATTTTTTATCTAGTCTATTATATATAATATTACAAGATTTTTTGTTCTAATGGCATTTTTGTTATTTTCTTTAACTTTTTGGATTTCAATGTCTTTTTCTTTTTAATATATTTTACTTTTTTATGACTTTATGTATTCATTTTCTCAAGTTTATCCAATATTAATGACTTTTTGTAATTTATTTATTTATTTATTAAGTTTTATGATTTATATTAGATATGTTAAATTTATTTTTTTTTTTCTTTTTTATGTATATATATGTATTCTTTGCCCACTTTTTCTCTTTCAAGTGTGAGATTTAAGTTTTACTTTTACCAAATTTTGTCTTTTGAGGATTGTTTTGTATTTTTGTCATTCTCTTCTAATTTTTTTCCTTTACTTTTTAACCTATCCTCCTTTTTTTCAAATCACTCAATTGAATAAAACATTATTCAATATCTAAATAAATATATAATATCAATATAAAATTTAAAAATTCATGAATAAATATCTAGACTTAGTATTTTATTTCATATACCATATTTTTAAAAAAAAAAAAAAAAAATTAAAAATAGACCTTAATTCTTTTTGTTTAAAATATTAATATATGATATTAATTAATTTCGCAAGATATTTAGTACTTTTGATAAACATATTTAAATTAAATTTACGCTTAAAAAATACTAAAATTTATAACAATATTTAATACAAGTATTATTAAAGAAACTAATTAATTAATTTTAAGACAATTAACATATTTATATTGATATACATAAATATTTAATTTTATATTGTAAATTAAGGTAGATGAAATTTTAATATATTTTTTCTTACATATACTTGTGTGTGTATATATATTATGCATGTATTTATTATATATTATGAGTATATTTATTTTTAAACATTATAGCATTTTATAAAATTTTAAAATAACTACAATATAATTTAATTATTTATAAAAATAAAATTTATAAGAAAAAATAATGGAATAAATTAAACACATAAAAATGTTAGAATAAAAAAAAAATTCTATGATAAATTAAAAAATAAAACAAAATTTTATAATATGTACATTGGGGACTTGTGCTTGACTTCTTAAAAAAATTTCGATCAATTTATATTTTTACTCAAAAATGGAAGAAAAGTGAATAATGAAAAAAGAAGTAAATTTATTTAAAATTGAGGTTCTTTCTCTTAATTTATATTATTTTCTTTTTCTTTTCTTTTATTATTATTATTATTTTTTTTTCATTCTTTCTCTTCTTCTTTATAGTTGTTAATTTTTTTTTAAAATATGTTTTATTAATTTTTCAATTTTTATTTCTATTTCAGGGAAATTGTCTCTTTCTCTTACCTTTTATTTTGATTTTCCTTCTAAATTGTATTTTTCTTTTTTACAATTCTCATCACTGAATAGAGAAAATTAATATAAACATTCATGTAAAAAATTAGTAGATAATATCAACAACTCAAAATTATAAAATATTTGAATTAAATAATAGGATGAGATATTGTCTTATCATTATATATCTTTTTTATTTATCTTTCATGAATTATTTGAAAAGAAAAATGCATTTAATTCAACGTATTCAAGTAGAATAAAAATTACTTAAAATGTTAAAATTTAAATAAAAATTAATAAATGAGGAGAAAATTTTTATAAATTTTATAAATTATAATATTTATGTTATAATTATTTATTATTAATTAAACTTATGTAGTAGTAACATATTTATGATTCAAGAGTTCATTAGTTTAAATTACACTGAAGGTGAAAGTCTTAGAATTAAAGAAAAAAAAAAATGTATATACATGCACCTTGGACAGAGCTTATATCTAGTCATACATATAAGATTACATATCCTTCTTCTAGAAGGAAATTTTTTTCTAATGGTGCTATGATAAATGTTTTAAACATGTTTGGTCTTTTAGTATTTATAATTATAAATTTTAATGTTAACTAACATTTTGTTTTTCGTAATTTTTTAAATTTTTTTTTAAAAATTTTTTCCTTTGCCAAGGTCTTTTAATCTTTATAATTATAAAATTTAATGTTTGCTAATTTTTTATTTTTCATAATTATAAAATTGTAGACATTCCTTCTACAAAGAATTTTTCATTGGCAATCTTGTAATATTTGGATAAAATTTTTTAAGTTAATACAATTATAATATGACTTAATTTTTTATGACATTAAAGTTTATAAATGAAAAATAATGATGTAAATAAGTATTTAAAAATGTTAGAATGAAGAAAAAAAAAATACATTTCGCACCTGAAGGTAAAATGTGTCTCTAGTATATTTTTAAAGATTTTAGAACAATCTTCTAGAACACCCATTTTCTTCCAATGGCATACATAAATAATTTTGGTATTTTTATTTAACTTTTTTATAATTTTATTCACAGATCTTTTTATATTTTTCATTTTTTTTTTCATTTACACCAAATAAGTCATATTTTACTTTTCGTTAGGCTGAAAATTTATAAAAAAATAAAATTACAAAAATAAATAAGATTTTTTAAATATTATTATTTATTTATTATATAATAAATAAAAAATTAACTACAAGTAAAAAAAATGATATTAATTAGAAATATTATGATTTACTTTATTATATAATAAACCAAAAAAATTAAATTACAAGTAAAAAAATATTTTATGTAACAAAGTACATAATAAAAATACATGTATAATAATACAACAAATACATGCTTTTTTAAAATACATGTATAACTAAAATACATGCACCTTTTACTTTATGTATTTATATTTTAAAATATATTAAATTTAAAATATATTGCATTTCTTGAAGGAATAAATAACAAAATAACACACGTATAATTAAATTCAGTTCAAATAAACAATTTAATTTTATGTTTAATTTTAAGATTAATCCACACATGGGGTGCGGATTGTAAATCTAAGTATATATTTAGAGAAAAATAGAAATTTCATTCCTTCATTTAAAAAAAAAAAAAGAGAAAAAAAACCAATTCACCTATAAATCAAACAATACAGAAGGGTGAGATGAGAACAAAAACAAATTAATTCAATGTTAATTACATTCATGAATTAGGTAATTATACTTATAATTATTTTTTTCATGGAATTATCTTTGTATTTGATTAATAGATAATTAAGAAGGAAAAATAAAAATACAAAAAATTGAAAATTTTTCAATTGATAAAAGTGTAAAAATATAAAAATACTCTCTCTAAAAAGTCACTTGATAAGGCATGTAACCAATACTAAGGAAATATTTGAAAGTTAACTGTCAAAAGATTACTTTAATTAATTTTAAAAATTTTGAAAGATGATTTTAAACAAAATTAAAAATGATAGACGATCAAAACATAAATTTAAAAAGACTAAATTGGCAATTTATCCTTAAAATTATATAAATATGAATTTATTTTATTTTATTTTTTCTAACTTTGATCATATTTTTAGTGTTTATTCCTTTTACTATTTTATTTTGGTCTAAGCCAGTGATTTTTTTTTATCAAAGAAAAAAAAAATTCCAAAAATAAAATAATCAAACGCATTAGGAAAAAACAGACAAAGCAAAACGGAAACATACGACGCCGCTTTCTTAGGAAACGGAGGCTATTTTATCTACTATCATGTACGTCCCCAACATTGTTTTCCTGCGGCCATGGAGAGTGGATTGATTGACATGGCGAAGAAGAAAGAGCTGCTGGCATCTACTCCATGGAGAGTGGATCCAGACGCACAAAGGGCTGAGAATTTTAAAGATGCTAGGCTTAAAGCCACTAACCAGTCTGGTTCAACTCCACCATGCACGTCCCTGGTAAGAAGAGATCAGCCAAGTCCCCACATACTGCCCATGGCGACTGTGGTAATGAAGGCCCAAACCTGAATCTAGGCCCAAGAATAATATAAGCCCTAAAAGTGATTTGAGCCCAAAAGTAATGTAGGCCCATTATTATTATTATTATTATTATTAATATATGAATTATATGCATAATTAATTAATAGTAATATTTGAGATTACTTATCCTACATCGTATTTTTATATAATTTTTATATTGACAGTTTCTTATATATACTTGTACTTTTGCACAGGAAAAAGTATGATGTTCTGGACCCTTTGACTTTAACTGTTTTTATTTTGACTTTTTTATTCTTTGTTGACTTAAGTATCGGGGAGGCCTAAGGGTCTTTCCCCCCTTTTAGCTTTTGTCTTGCAAGAAAGGTGGTCAAAATTTCCACCCTTTTAGCTTTTGCCAACTGAACATTTACACCACGACAAATTACTTAGGATTTAATAGCCTCGCCGGTACCCAAAACAACCCCATATTCCTCTGTTGGTGACACTGGCAGTTTCATCTTCTATATCAAAGTGTTTGAAATGAAATTATGAGTAGCTCCTGGGTGATTAGGGCTACAACCTTCTGGTTGTCTACTATTCCGTCAACCTTAAAGTCTTAGGCGAGGTCAGGCCAGCAACGGAATTCAATGACACCCCAACCACTTTGTTTCTGTCAATCGGCTTCTCCTCCTCATCTGCATCATGGAATTCATCATTGTTAGAAGAATCATCATCTTTATTCAGTGTCGCCATCTCGTTCAACTCCTGTGACTTACAACGATGCAGTGATGACCATCGTTCATCGCAGTGATAGCAGAGGCCCTTGGCCCTCTTCGCCTGAAATTCAGCATCTCTATTTCTCCTTTTCTCTAGATTGCACGACGTTTCTTGTGCCTCCTCCTTAGCCGCAGTACTAGTAGTGTTGAATCTAGGGTTTCGCCAGTCAGACATGGGTTGATTTTGATTTTTTGACCTGGCATAACCCCTCAGCTTGACCTCTACACATTGGGAAGTTCCATGGCCCGATCTAAGCTATTAGGTTGTAGACACCTTACTTCCAACCTTACTTCTTCCTTCAAATTCTGCAAATACATGCCAAGCATTCCTTCCTCAGTCAAGCCAAGAAGAGCAGCTACCCTATCAATAAATCCCTCATTAAATTCAGCCACCGTTCCTTTGTGTTTCCAAGCAATCCAGTGTTCAAACAAAGAACCTTTTGATTTTAGCCTAAATCTTCCAAGCATTAGTAACATTAGTTCTTCCCAAGAAGCGATGAGTTTTCTCTTATTCTCCCATTTGAACCAATTAAAGACTCCTTTGCTGAATCTTACCACAACCACCTCAAGTTTTTCTTGTTCTGTAAATCGATTTACCATGAAGTATCTCTCAGCCTTACTGATCCACTCGTCCAGATCCGTTTCATCGAACTCAAGTAATTCCATTTTGAGGAACTTGAATTTCCTCCGGTGACCCTCATCCTGATTCAAATTCGAAGCTCCACCAGAACTGAATGATCTATTCTCTCTTTCTCCACTCACTCCCTTTCCCTTATCCTGGAACAACTTGTGAAGATTAGCCTCCTGAATTTTTAGAATTAACTCTAATCTTTGATCCAATTTTGAACTCCTCTGATTAGACTCTTCCTGCATCTTCATCAGGGATTCTACCCTCTGATGCATGCCCTTAACTTCCTCCATTACCTCCTGCAGTGAATCTTCCAAAATTTCCACCCGCTGGGTCACACTCTTTGTCATCGAAACGGCCCAGTCATATGCTCTGATACCAGATTTGATTGAAACCAATAATCTCTACCAAATAAACTAGCCAAAACTCAATTGAGAACAATGAATTGATTAACCAAAATAGTAAACAAAGGAAGAAATTCCAATGTTCACTTTGATGACAACCTAAGCCAATTGTAGAGGGCTAAGTTCTCTCCTAAGCTTCCTGCCACATTTCAATTCACAAATCTGATAATAGAAAAAATATCAGTAGCTGAGTATATATGCTCCAAGCTGTGATTATAACAAAAAAAAAAAAGAAAGAAAGAAAAGAGAATGATAGTAAAAATATCAGCAGTTGAGTATCTCCAAGCTGTGATCATAATAGAAAACAGAAAATAGAATCACAGAAAACAGAAAACAGAATTAGTTTCCCTTAGCCATTATTCACATCTTTACCCTTCAGCCCCATTTTGCCCAAATTAACCCTAGGCCTCCTAGAATAGGTGAACCTAATTTTAGGCCTAACAAATGGAGCCCACCGTCTTCAAATCCGAACCTTCTTCTACCTACAAGAATGAACACAAGAAGCAAGTCTGCTTTAGCTAATCAACAACCTCCTTTAGACAAACATTCTTCAAGAGAACTGTCTCAACTTCCCACTGAAAAAATTCCTTATGCACGTGGAAATACGCTTCCTCCCATCATTTCTCCCCCTAATTCCCCAACATTACCTCAGCTTCCTCCCACTACAGAACCACCACCTTCTGCTGGACGTCCAACACTATCCTTAAGCAAAGAGGTTTTCCGTCGTACTGAAAAAAGAGTTAGAGAAACTTCACTAGCTCATTCTGCTTCTAACGCTAGAATGACTAAGCATATTGATAAAGAAGATCATATCATGGATGATCAAAAATAGTTGGAAACTTTTTCTTATGTTATGAAGCATGCTGATGACTTTTTAAAGTATATGAAGATGAAAGAGAAGTATGCTATGGAAGATGCTTGTGTTGGAGAAAGTTGTCCCCCAAATGACAACGTACCTCCAACCTTCCAACACCAACAACCTCCAGTCTTCAAATCACCTTTCATGGAAGAGAAGTAGCCAGTACAACTTCAACAACCTTCTACACATTGGAAGATTCCCCCAACAACTTCTCATCCTCATCTGGACTATCCTCAAGTTCAAGAAATATACAATCAAGCTCAACACATAGTAAACAAATCTCAGCTACCTAAACGTTCTCGGAATGTTATTGATACCAATCCTTTTCAGAATCATTGTCAATTAACTTCCATGACTGAACATTTCAAGCCTCCCATGGTCACGAAATACACAGGATCATCTGATCCAGAGACTCATTTAAAACAATATACTACTTCCATGTTGTTATATGCTAATAATGATGCTTTGTTATGTATGTACTTCCCAACCACTTTAGCTGGTCAAGCCTTAGATTGGTTTGCATCTCTTCCTTTAGGAACACTTAGTTCATTTCTTTCAACTTGAAGATATATTTCTTCAGAATTTTGCAGGTAATAGAACTCAGAAGAAATCTCGGACACACCTTCTTAACATTCGACAGAAACATGGAGAAAACTTGGCTACTTATTTGGAGAGGTTCAATGATGAGTCTCTGCACGTTTATAACCTAACCGAAGGCACCTATATTGAAGATTTTGTAATGGCTTACGACCTAGTAAATATTCAGAAAAGCTGAATATTCTTCAACCTTAAACCGTGAAGGGGCTCTTTGATAAAATTTGCAAGTGGATAAAAGGAGAGGATTTGGAAAAATCTAAAAGGGAGATTCGACAACTTGAACGAGATGAATTATTACACCCAGAGTTTAACAAGAAGAGGATAGGAGATGAAGCCTTCCAAAGTGGTAGGACTTACCAAAGAGAATCACGGTCAAACAATTTTGGCAATTTTCAGCCACGAGCTCCAATTAATAATTTTCACAAGAGAGACACCTTTCCACAAAGAAGATTTTTTCAAGGAAATTTCATTCCAAGTAATCACTTTGGTAAGAAAACTTTTCAAATGGATAAGTCTAAAACCCTCCTTCTCAAGTATTTTCATCTCACCTTACTTCTTCCAATCAGAGACAACAGAGAGATAATCAACTTTCAACTCCGTTGAATACCAAGAGGTCTGTCATCCTTAGAGAAGTCAGAGATCCAACAATTTTTCCACCACCGAGACCAATTTTGGCCCCAGAGGAGAAGAGAGATAGTAAGAAATTTTGTGAATATCATCAAGATATTGGTCATATCACATATGATTGTTTTTCTTTGAAGAATAGCATTGAGAAAGCTATTCAAAATGGTTTACTTCAACAGTATGTGGAGAAGAAGGAAGTTCATCTACTTCAGGGAGAATATTCTACTCAGATGGATAATAAAACTCCTAGGATCATTAATATGATTTCGGGAGCTTCTTCTTCTTCCCATACACGAGAAGGAAAAAGGATGAAACTTATGGAGTTCAATGATGATAGTCCTCTCATGATTTATCTGAAAATAGAAGATTGCTTGGTGCGAAGAATTTTGGTTGATACAAGAAGTTCAGCAAATATCATTTATATAGAAACTTTAAGAGCTATGATAGTACCTTTATCAATGGTTACTATGGAAGATATTCCTTTAGTTGGATTTTCAGGGAGTCCAGTATATGCCAAAGGGGTTATAAAGTTAATGGTAACATGGGTGGAAGGTATTCACACCATCAAGAAAGAAGTTGAATTCATTGTAGTTGATGTTCCTTCAGCATACAATGTTATATTGAGTCAACCAGGCTTAAATTTGATGGAAGCTCAAGTTAGTACCTTTAAAAAAGAGTTAACTATAAACATTTGTGGATTCATACATATCATTCCTAGAGATGTCAAACAAGCCTAACAGTGTTTCATAACAGCAATCTCTAAGGCTGAAACTCTACAACATGACAAAGAAGAACTTACATCAATACATGAAGTTGAAGAAGCCCGCATCGAGGTCGCTTCAGAGGTCAAAGATTTTCCTATTTTAAACGATGTGGAGAAAACTGTAAGAATAGGAAAACACTTACCATAAAGATTGAAATTGGAGCTGATGGATTTGTTGACTAGGTACAGAGAGATTTTTGCTTGGTCTGCAACGAATTTGGGACTAGTTCCACAAAGTTTTGCAGAACATCATCTTGGTATTCCAGCTTCGGTAAAACCAATAGTTCAGAAACGCAGATTTTTTTGCCAAGGAAAGACAAGAAGCTGTCAGGAAAGAAGTGAAAGACCTTATTAGTGCTTGCATCATTCGACGGATAGATTTTCCAACTTGGGTTTCCAATCCGGTCTTAGTACCAAACCAAATGAATCTCGGAGGATGTGTATTGATTTCACCTCGGTTAATAAACATATTCCCAAAAGACCATTTCCAATGTCGAAAGTAGATCAATTGGTAGATGCTACTTCAGGTCACGCTCTATTATGCTTCCCAGACGCTCATAAAGGATATCACCAAATTTTGATGGCCAAGGAAGATGAAGATAAAACATCTTTCATCACACTCGAAGGTTTGTACTGTTATTAGAGAATGCCATTTGGCTTGAAAAATGCCATAGCGAAATTTCAAAACATGATTAACCGTATGTTTTCAAAACAACTTGGAAGGAACGTGGAAGCATATGTTGATGATATCATGATCAAATAAAAAACAACAAACACCTTTTTGGATGATTTAACAGAAGCATTTGACATCATGAAGCAACATAGACTTAAACTCAATCCAAAGAAATGCTCTTTTGGAGTGGAGGCTGGATGTTTCTTAGGATATATGGTTTCTAAGCAAGGAATTGAAGCTAATCCTGCAAAGATTCAAGCTCTTCTAGAGATGAAAGCACCCAAAACTGTAAAGGATGTTCAAAAGCATACGAGAAGAATCACAACTTTAAATAGATTCTTGGCAAAAGCTGGTGATAAAGCTCATCCTTTCTACAAGGTATGTACTCAATCACAAGCTCAATAATGAATGCAACTTCTTACCTCTTTTTGACAACTACATGTTTTCGTATATACCTAGGAATATTTCATACAACATTATAGTTATTTTGATGATACTCTTCGTATAAACTTAGGAACCTATGTAATTCTTAATGAATTCATCTGTCATGTTCAGGTGCTTCGCAATCTCAAAATTAATAGCTTTTCTTGGACTGATGCTTGTCAGAAAGCATTTGATGCTTTAAAAAAATTACTTGGTGAAGGTGAAATCCTTCATTTGCATATTTCAATCTTTGAACACACTTTGAGTTCAGTAATTTCAGTTTCACAGATGAATGCTGAGTAACCAGTCTATTATTTGAGTCATTTGCTACAAGGCCCCGAACAAAAGTATTCTATTCTTGAGAAACACGTGCTGATGCTCATTATCACAATAAGAAAGTTCAAGCCATATTTTCAAGCTCATCAAGTACATGTATATACAAATATCCCAATGAGACATATATTACACAAACCAGATGCTTCTGGTAGCTTGTTAAGATGGGCTATTGAATTGTCTGGCTTCGATATTGAATATAAACCTCGAAAAACGATAAAAACACAAGCTTTATCTGAATTTTCTAATTAAATGTACAATCCTGGGGGAAGAATCTTCTATTGTGAATGATCCTAATATCACCCCTCCGCAAGAATGTCAAATCGCTTACATTGACGGGTGTTCAGCTGAACATACACGGGGAGCTGGTTTTACCCTTAAAAGTCCGAAAGATATTCATTCAACTTATGCTATCAAATTTGATTTATACATAACTAATAATGAATCTGAATATGAAGTCTTGATAGCCCTCCTATGCACAACCTTAACTCTTAATATACAGAAGCTGATTGTTAAATCTGACTCTCAGATTCTAGTAAATCAAGTGAATGCATCATACAAAGCGTAGGAAGAAAACATGAGACGATACTTGGAGAAGGTACATGTCCTCTCCTCCAAACTTTCGTATGTTAAGGTAGAACACATCCCACGCATTCAAAATTCAGAGGCCGATCTATTATCAAAAATGAAAGTACGAGCCATGCCTGGTATTATATGGCTTGATTCATTAAAGAAAAAGTCAATTGAAGAATTCACAATTGCTTATGTAGGCACACAACCTTCTTGGATGACTCCCATTTTCAAATATCTTCAAAGCGGAATCATCCCAAATGATCCCATAGAAGCTAAAAAATTGAAAGCTATGGCTGCCAGATACTTGATCTTGCAAGATCAATTGTATCGCAGAGGATTCTCTTGGTCGTTGCTCAAATGTGTTAGTGAAGATGAAGGTAGCTATATATTGCAAGAAATTCATGAGAGAATTTGTGGAGCGCACATTGGAGCTAGAAGCTTAACAAGGAAGATCATGCGTGTTGGTTACTTTTGGCCAAGTATGGAAGAAGATGCTTCTAATTTTGTTCGACGTTGTGAGAAATGTCAATTGCATGCCAATTTACATCATCTCCCTGCACATGAATTGCATTCTATGTTTTCTCCAATACCATTCTATCAATGGGGAATGGACATCCTTGGTCCTTTCCAAAAAGCAGTTGGAAATAAACATTTTCTCTTTGTGGCTATAGATTATTTTACCAAGTGGGTAGAAGCAAAGCCTTTAGCTACAATAACTGCGAAGAAAACCAGAGATTTCTTTTGGGAAGATATTATCACTACGTGTGGCATTCCAAAGATTTTAATCACTGATAATGGAAAGCAATTTGAAGCAAAAGAATTTCAAGAGCTATGTTCTGAGCTTAACATTGATCACAGATTTACATCAGTCGGACATTCACAAACGAATGGCTTAGCTGAAGTCATGAACAAAATAATCCTCCAAGGTTTGAAAAAACGTTTAGATGCCTTCAAAGGAAGATGGATTGAAGAATTCCCTAACGTTCTATGGTTTTATAGAACAACTCTGACTGAAAGAACGGGAGAATCTCCTTTTAATTTGTGTTTTGGAACTGAAGTCGTAGTTCTAGTAGAAATTGGAACTACATTTTCTAGGATGGATTTCTGGGATGAAGTTTCAAATAATTAGAAACTGGCTGAAAACTTGAATTTGTTGGAAAACACTCGAGCTATAGCAGCAATGAAGGAGATGCATCACAAATTTTTACGAGCTAAATACCATGATAAGAAGGTGCATGCCAAATCTTTTGTCCAAGGTGATTTGGTGCTCAGAAAAAATGAGATTAGTCGACAAGAACCTTCACGAAAATTGGACTAAATATGGGAAGGATCATATATTGTGAAGAAAGTTCATGGTAATGGGAGTTACAAATTGCAAGATATGGATGGTAGAGAATTGGCTAGAACATGGAATGTGATCAATTTACGAAAATTTTATCCTTAGCTGGTTAATCATATTTCTCAATTTTATTAGTCAAGTTGCAAATAACAATGGAGGACGTGTCTTTGATTATCACTTGTATCCATTTGCTCTTTCCAGATATGTCTCAATAAAGTGAGGCTTACATATGGTTACAACAATAATTGCACATGAAAAATTTGACTAATATTTTATTTAGATAATTATATACATGTATAACGCGCCTAGATACGCGGCTTCTAGCATTAAAAGGACCTTCACTTTCGTCCAATACGACGAAAACTTCATTTAAGATATATCAAACATGGCACTTACGTCAGACCAGACGAAACATCCAAAAATTCACGTACAACATATTTCACATATTTTTCATATCACAACACTTTCGTCTTACCAGACGAAAGCTCAAATACTATCACAACCGAACAAAATTTTGAAGTAAATATATATATATATATATTGGAAAATCCCTTACATAAAAAAAAATATAAAATAATGTTACTTCCATATCTCAAAAACATAGCCCAACAATAAACAATTCAAAATGACACAAAGTTCTTCCACCATCTAATCAAGGTATATTGTTAGATACATCAATTACAACATTTTCTTTATCAACCTGAGTTACTTCGGTACTGCCAACAACATCTAAACCTTCTTCCTCTACTCTTGTCTCACCTTCTTCATCACCAGATGCCTCAGGAGTAGGAAACACATCTAAATATTTTTCACTATCAAAACCTTCCTCCTAAGGTAAAACATATGACCTAGCTTTATCTAAATCAAGATACACTTGAAATTCAGCATCATACTTAGGTAATTTTCCTTTCACATACTCCCGCGCAGTTTCAAAAGACTCATTAGCCGTTGTAAAATTCATTCACATATAAAGATTTTTGAACTCCCGAGAATTTAGGAAAGAACCTACACAAAAATGGTAAATCTCTTTATTGATATGTCCTTCTTCATCTTCGTACTTTGCTTTCAGCACCTTAGCCGAATCCTCCCATTTCTTCCTACAAGCATGTTCTCCCTAATAGCCTTCTTCCCATTTTTTCCTTTTTTGCTCCTCACTTTCTAACTTTCGTTCCAACACGGTTATTTTCTCAGTCAATGATTCCACTTTCTTCTCTGCCTCCTCATGTGCCTTCTTGCTTTGAGAAAGTTCATCTTTCAAAGCCCTTTTTATCAACATTTCTTTGTCAATTTTATCCATGGCATTTCGAAACCTCCACAGCATTTCCCTTTGGTGAAACCAACCCTGAAACCTCCACAGCATTTCCCTTGCGAAACCTCCACAGCATGTCCTCCCAATAGTAATATTTCACATCAACAAAGAATTTCTTCTTTTGCTGGTAAGTCATATCATTAGGGAGTACTTCAGCAGCAAGATAATTCGCAATATTTGCAAACCATGGTAGAGTCTTTTCAAGAACATTTAACATTTCTAACAAACATAGACTCTCATCAGGAAATTTATCACATATCACAGATTCATCAATGCTTTCTAATTCAAGATTCTCTAACCTACATAAATGATCAACAGCTAGGTTCTCAGCTCCTTTCTTATCCTTAATCTCAATGTCAAACTATTGCAATTAAAGTACCCATCTAATCAATCTAGGTTTGGCATCAGATTTACCAAACAAATACTTGAGTGTAGAATGATCAGTATAAACGATGGTTTTGGACAAGACCAAATATGAACAAAATTTATCAAATGCATATACAACAACTAGCAATTCTTTTTCAGGGGTAGTATAATTCTCTTGTGCAGGTGTCAGTGTTTTACTAGCATAGTATATCACTTGGAATTTATTATCATGTCTTTGTCCTAATACAACTCCTACTGCATAATCACTAGCATC
>JAXGGT010015093.1:0-18126 GCA_035583425.1 Marsdenia floribunda
TGGATGTCATCGTTCATCTTTAGACATCAACATATCCAACATTAGACAACAACAAAGGAGCAAAACAAGGACGACTCGCACAGGAGGGTCGCACAAACCGCTCACTTCTCATGTAGATTAATATAGATTTTCCAAATTTTGACAATTATCAAACACTCTCGTACATTAATTATCTTCATTGTATCCCAATTGTCGATTGTATAAAACAAATATTGCCCTTGAAAAAATGACGTATGATACACTCTTTGGGGGGGAGTTTATTTATTTTATTGTTCTTTTATTTTATCTTTTGTTAGAATATTTTTAAAATGTTAGGGTGTATTTAGATTAGAGCTTTGTTTGAGTTTACTCAATTTTTTCAAATTGTGTTGAGTGTATTGCAGAACCCGAGAAGTAAGGTGTGGACAAGTGAAAATGTTGTCTAGTAAGTAAGGAACAAAAATATAATATTTTATTTGTATAATAACGAGATAAATATTGGAGTATTAGTATAAAGAATGATGTGATATATTTATTAAATATTTTATTTTTAGAATGATTTGACAATTCCAATGAATATGAATATATGAATTTTAGGGAGAATTCTAAAAAAAAAAACACCTGAATTCCTCTTACAAGTACAAAAAAAAATTAGATATATCATTTGGTCGACTATGCAATGTTTTGGAGAATATGAAAAGATATGACACAATTTGTGTACATGTACATACTTGAAATAGTCAATCAATTTTTAAATTATTCAGATTTTATAATAAAAAACTAAAAATAGAAATAGAAAAAATATGAGTCCAAATTCTATGTATATATATAATAAGTTTAAAAAAAGACTAAGGGAAAAAGCTACATATACATATATATGTAAGGGTAAAGTATGCTATTGATCCTCAAAGTATTCAGGTACAGTATGCTATTAATCCTCAAAGTATCCAAAAATTCAACTTTTGCCCTCAAAGTAATTTTCGTCCAGATTTGACCCTTAAACTATAAAAATGATCAGATTTTTCCCTTCTGTTAAGTTTGACTGTTAAATGTAAATTCCTGTCAATGACAGTCAATATATTGACTTTTTAAGGGCAATTTTGGCATTTACCTTCATGTATCTGCAAATTTTCTCCCTTCATCAATTACACAATCCCCAAATTCAAATCTTCAAAATTATTTGTAAATTATGCAATCCCCAAATTTTCTCCCCTTCATCAATTACGCAATTCCCAACATAATCTTCAAATTTGTTCTAGATCTACTAGCATAAGCTTAGATCTGACTGGGTTGGAAAAGGAACTCAAAGTTCATGTTTTGGAAAAGGACCATGGAAAGATCGAGATCTCTAAGGTGGCTTGTCGTCAATACGTTTCAAGAAGAAGAAGAAGAATCCACATAACTCGCCCAATTTCTATCATCTGCTAGACAACATTTTCACTTGTCTCCACCTTACTCCTAGTTTTCTACAATACACTCAACTCAATTTGAAAAAATTAAATAAACTAAAAAAAAAAACTGTAATCTAAATACACCCTAACATTTTAAAAATATTCTAACAAAGGATAAAATAAAAGAACAATAAAATAAATAACAGACTCCACTCCAAAGAGTGTATCATACGATCATTTTCTCAAGGGCAATATTTATTTTATACAATCAACAGTTAGGATACAATGAAGATAATTAACGAGAGTATTTAATAGTTGTCAAAATTTGAAAAAATCTATATTAATCTCAATAATATATATATATATATATTAGCCTGAAAATTACATAAAACACTTTTAGATAATATAAAAAAATATCTACATGTCTAATTTTTTAATTAATGGGAGTTCAAATTGACCATGGAATATCAGTGAGTGATTTATCAAGACACCTATTTAGTTATTCCTGATGATTAGACAAGTGAAGTAGTTAGTAAGATCCTATTACACAGGAAAAAGATCCAAAACAAAAATAAATAAATAAAGCAAATTAACAAAGAGGACCTTTCTCTCTCTTTCTCTCTCTCTCTAAATTTTGCTAGCTTAGTTTTAAAATCATCCTCTGAGTATGCTGCGCCGATCTGCTATCCAATCATCTCCCTCGACTCCTCCTACAGATGATAGAAATCCTGAAGAAAGTGAACAAACAAATGAGGAAGAAGAAGTAGAGCCAGAATCTATATGGACTTTTCGAGTAATAATTCTGGGTTCATTATCCTTCATATTCATGTTCGTCGTCAACAAGTTCTTCATTCATAGGAACGAAGAATGCATCATGTCAATGATATCAATGTCAACCATCTTGTATCCCATAAGTTTGATGTGGGCAAAATTCTTGCCAAGAAGAAGATTTTTTTTTTGAACAGTGGTGGTTTTGGGTTGGAGTTTTGTCTGAATCCAGCTGATCCATTTGATATAAGAGAGTTTGCATTGATCTCTATATTTGCCAATTCTAGTGCTGCGAATGGTAGCATAATTACTACACGTTCTGTTCCACATTATATATAGGCATGCATGCAATAGATTGATTTTATGTACACAATTTCTTTTCTTTTTTGTGCAAATTTCAGTTGATATTGAAAAAAAGATGTAATAAAATTAACCGTATAATTTGATCATTTGATTTCCTTTTAAAATTATACTTATAAAGAGAGAATTTGAAAGTCAGTGAACGGTTAATATGATGCCGAAGTAATTAAAAGAAGAATAAGTTAAGTGCTGGATGTCGTCGTTCATCTTTAGACATTGACATATCCAACATTAGACAACAACAAAGGAGCAAAACAAGGACGACTCGCACAGGAGGGTCGCACAAACCTCTCACTACTCATGGTCGAACTTAGATTGAGTCTTCTCTTCGGAGACACTTCGACCATGAGCGTTGGATACCTCAAAGCGTACTCCACACGGCTAGGTTGATGGGACGCCTTTGACACACGCCGACTAATTTGACATCTACATGCAAGTGGACGAGAAATTTTTTGTTTTGGAAACTTATTTGAAGTCCATTACTGAGATATGTGGCATCATGAGAGGCAATCAAGGAAATGCCATTAGACACATGTCAAATCCATACAAATCTCGAGGCACGGTTGGATGCACATATAAAAAGGAAGTTCTCTTCCTTTGAAAAGAGTTAGCTCCTATCTGATAAAACACTCTATTTCTCTACTTGTTCATACACGTCTTATATAATTTTTCCTTCGTATAAGATAACTAACTTTACTATCGGAGGTTAATACGGGGAGAAAGTCCCTCGTCATTTTTCTTGAATAGGAAGACGTGTGTTCCTGAAGATCCAGGGGAGTTGATGCTATTTTATCATCTTCGTTATATTTATTTTCTGATATAAGAGTGGTCTAAGTTTTTTACCACATCAGATTAGTTCCGTTACCGGGAAACGCAGCAAAGGTTTCACCTTTCACCGTTCCCAGATATTTCTTTGTCTTTCCATCACATTCGTTTCTAATTTTCTTCTTGCATTAACAATTTGAGACACAATGTCTCACTATTCCACCTCAAGAAGGACACACATGATAGATGTAGAGACCCAACAGTCCCATCCGAGAGTGCAGTCGCCACAAGTGGCAACTCCCGCTCCAAGACGGTCGGTGACTGAACGGTTGGGGCCACAATCTATTCTTCATGATTTAAGGGATAGATTAAGTGCAAGGAGAGCTCAAGTTTCTGAGTCATCGGACAGTCAGGAGGTTTGAAAGCTAAGGGAAGAGCTTGACTGTCTGACCAAACAGCAAAAGGTGATGGAAGATTGGTTTAGGCTGAAAACCTAAATGGAGAAGTTGGGACAAACTTTGCCTCCACCTGTATTCACAAATGTGCCATCCGCATCGGGAGCCTGTGTAGGGGCCACCCTGCAACCAGCATAAGAAAATCCCCCTATGGCGGAAAGGCCGCAAGCAGCACCTGCGAGGGAGTAAAGTATGATAGCTACACACCTTCGTCGGAGTACACACCACTCTCAGCGAAGTGTCACTGCGACACACCGGATGAATCCCCTCCACGGTCAATCTAGGGGCCAAACCTCTAGACAACAGTGAGCCTCGAGTGAAGTAGGAGAGTCACATCACTCGTCAAGGTTACCACCTCGCGCTCCTAACTGCCACTCTGATCAGAGAGGATCAAAGAGAACAAGGGATTGGAGAAATCTGCAGCCCGCCATTAGGGTACGTACCTTGACAGAAAGAAGGTCTGTCGAGCTAGGACCTTTTACCAGATGGATAAGGGACGCTGCTCCGGATCCCAATCTCAAATTGCCCCAGTTTGTGCTTTATAACGGGAAGAGCCGACCTCAAGAATACATTTGCAGATATAAGTCGGCCATGGGACTTGTAACCAATTACGAAGCACTGTTATGTAAGGCATTTCCCAACACTTTATCTGAAAAGGCTTTGACCTGGTTTACTTCGCTCAAGTTAAACGCCGTTGATTCTTGGTCAAGTTTGGAGAAGATGTTTCTCGACAAGTTCAGCACAGCCGGAGTCATTCCATAAACTCATGGCGATTTGGCTAATGTAAAATAGCGAGAAGGAGAATCTCTCTTGTCCTACCTGGAGCAATTTAAGAAAGTTCACGATGAAATTGAGGGCTTGAGTGAAGATACGGTGTTGACATGCTTTGAAGGAGGTTTTCGAAGTGCAGCCCTCTACACCGAGCTACAATTGAGAAAACCTAGGACATTGGGCGAGATGTTTAACGTTGCACGGAAGGTGGCCCTAGCAGAAAACAATAACCTTGAGGAAAGAAAGGGCCCAAGAACACTGAAGAAAGAGCAGAGCCCGTCACAAGCTAAAGGAAAGGCTCCAATGAGTCATGATGATAGAAATCGAGGGAAGAATCGGACTCAAAAAAATGAAACTTTTACCCCCATTGAACGTCCCGAAGGAGGACCTTGTGTCCGTTCTGAAGGATCCTGAGCCCATGCACCCTCGATCGCAGAACTTCAGAGATAAAAATAAACATTGTATGTTTCATCGCGACCATGGACATCTTACAGAGCACTGCATTCATCTTAAGCGATCTATCGAAAGATTGATCCAAGAAGGGAGGCTGAATGAATATAAAGCACAAGGGGCCTCCAGGGACTCCGACAAAGGGAAAGAAAGAATAATCAAAGTAATCACCACCGAAGTCCCTTCTTTGACTCAATTAAAGCGGCAGGTCAACTATCTCAAAGCCTCATTCATCGTTCCAGAATACCTGAACGATAAAGAGATTTTCACCATCACTAGGTCGGAGTTGGCACCCACTTCTGAATTGAAGAGTAATCCCATCGTCATAGAAGCGACTCTACAATTCCCTAGTATCGACAAATGCTTGGTGAAGAGATTATTGGTCGATACTGGAGCCTCCAAGAACGTCCTATTTTATAAATGCTTCGAAGAAATGGGGCAGAGGAGCAGTCAACTTATTCCAAGTTCTATGAGATTAAAAGGATTTACTACGCATAAAATTGAGGTGAAAGGAACTATAGAACTTGAAGTCGCACTCGGGACCCCTCCTAATGTGTGAAGTGAGCGGATAAAGTTTCATGTGGTCGATGTCGACTCATCCTATAACGCCATCTTAGGTACTCCGCTACAGGCGAGGTTTGACATGGTCATTTTTTCTTCCACACCAAAGGGTGAAATTTCCTACTCCAATGGGCATTGGCGAAGTGTAGAGCAACCATAAAAGTCTCCTCACTTACCTCGTCAAAGCCAAAAAGAAGCGGTCTCTCCTGGGGGTGCAGCCCATGGATGTTAATCATATCTCGACTATTGAATCAGAGTATGAAGAGATCGTGATTAATCCACAATACCCAGAACAGAAGATCAAAATTGGAAAAGAGATGCCCGAAGAAGAAGCCGTCTCGATGAAGGATTTTCTAAATGCACATTGTGCTAACTTCGCATGGACCACGGAGGACATGAACGGGCTGGACAAGGATGTCGCACTGCACAAATTGAACATCGATCCTCGAATCACCCCAATTCAACAGAAGCAAAGGTGATTTGGGTCAGATAAGGAGGCCGGCATGAAGGAAGAAGTCGAAAAGCTACTCAAAGCGAAATTCATCAAAGAGGTCCAATATCCAACTTGGCTGGCTAACGTGGTAATGGTAAAGAAGGCCAACGGAAAGTGGCGAATGTGTGTCGACTTCACAGACTTGAATAGAGCCTACCCAAAAGACTGTTATCCTCTACCTTGCATAGATCAGCTGGTGGATGCGACATCGGGGTATGGCATGCTCAGGTTTTTAGATGCATTTTCTGGGTACCACCAGATCAAGCTGAATGAACCTGATTAGATTCATACCTCGTTTCGATCTGTCGGAGGAATCTACTATTATAATGTGATGCCGTTTGGTTTGAAAAATGCCGGAGCGACATACCAAAGGATGATCAATCAAGTCTTGAAGGCACAACTTGGAAGAAATGTGGAAGCTTACGTGGATGACATGGTCATAAAGACTATCAAAGAGGGCTCTCACTTGCAAGATCTTCAGGAGACCTTCGCCACACTTTCCTCCTATGGGCTAAAGTTGAATCCCGCGAAGTACACTTTTGGTGTCTAATCAGGGAAGTTCTTAGGTTTCATAATGACAGAGAGGGGTATTGAGGCCAATCTGGAGAAGATCACCTCTCTGATGAACTTGAAAGAACCAACGTGCATAAAGGACGTCCAGCGGATCAATGGGTGTATTGTCGCTTTAGGAAGATTCATTTCAAAGTCCACTAAACAGTTCCTTCCTTTCTTCAAAGTCTTGAAAACCGCTGCCCGAAATTTTGCCTGGACTGAGGAATGTAAGGAGGCATGAGAAAAATTGAGAGCATATCTCATGAACCCGCCTCTTCTTAGTTCGCCAGAATTAGGGGAAGTATTATATTTGTACTTAGCGGCTTTAGACTTATTAGCTGTAGCATCTGTACTCATTCGGGAAGTTGACAAAAAGCAACTACCGATCTACTATGTAAGAAAAGTGCTAAATGTCCCGGAATCCCGGTATCCTAATATAGAAAAGTTAACCTATGCCTTGGTTGTCGTAGCCCGAAAGCTGAGAGCTTACTTTGAATCGCATTCAATTATCGTCTACACAAATGCACCGCTTCGGCAAATATATCATAAGTTAGACCAATCAAGAAGAATGCTAAAGTGGTCAATCGAACTGTGTGGGTACGATTTAACATTTGCACCTCGTATAGCTATTAAAGCTCAAGCATTAGTGAATTTCTTAGTTGAAACCACATTTTTTGCTAATGTGAATCATTCCATATGTTTCGCCAAGAGAGAATTTGACTCTCTCTGACGAAAACTTCTGGCTCCTGAAGGTCGATGGGGCAGTTAACCAATGTGGAGCCGGCGTGGGGTTGGTCTTGATATCTCCTGTCACTAAGAAAGCAGAAGAAAAGAGCATTCGCTTGACTTTTACCGTTTCCAACAACCAGGCGGAATATGAGGCTCTTCTCCTTGGGATGAAATGGGCTTTGCAAGCCGGTATCTCGGCAATAAAAGTTTTAAGTGACTCTCAAGTTGTGGTTTATCAAGTCCGAGGGGAGTATACAGTCAACTCGGACAATCTAAAGGATTATGCAAAATGCGCACAAACTCTCAAACTTGATTTCGAGCACTTCGCCATTGAAAAAATCCGGCGAAGTCAGAATGAGCAAGCCAACTTACTTGCAAAGATCGCTTCTGGGGAAGCAGAGAATACCCTGAATATACTGGTTGAAGACTCCAGCATCCCGACCATTTCGTCAGGACATCCCATGTATACTGCAAATATAATGCCAAGCTCATGGATTGACGAGATTACAACTTTTATTGAGCAAGGAATTCTCCCCGCTTAGCCCAATCAAGCAAAACGGATACGGCGGCAAGCTGCCAGATATCTCATCCATGAAGGTATTCTTTATCGGCGGTCTTTCACAAAGCCTCTATTACGGTTTATCTTGCCTTCCACGACTAAAGCTGTCCTAGAAGAACTTCACGAAGGAGTATGCGGCGGGCATCCTAGGGCCCGAGCCCTGGCTGAGAGAGTCATACACCAAGGATATTATTGGCCAACACTTTGACAAGATGCTGACCATTTTGTGAAACGGTGTAAAAGTTGCCAAAAGTTTGGTGATATCCCAGGCTTGCCTTCAATTGAACAAACTCCAGTAGTACCCACCTGACTATTTGATATGTGGGGGATGGATCTAATGGGAAAATTCCCCAAAGCCAGAAACGGTTTCGAATATTTGGTGGTGGCGGTTGATTACTTTTCTAAATGGATTGAAGCCAAGCTGTTGGTACATCCCACAGAAGAAAATGTCTTGAACTTCTTCCATGACTTTGTCCTATGTCGATTTGGAGTATCTCGCGTAGTGGTTACAGACCATGAACACAATTTTCCAGAAAATTCACAGCAGAATGTGAGCGGTTAAACATTAAACATTGGAAGTCGTCTGTGGCCTATCCTCAAAGAAATGGTCAAGCCGAGGCGGCGAACAAATTGGTGCTCAAAGCCTTAAAGAAGAATTTGGAGGGTAAATCCAACAAATGGGTTGATGAATTAAATTCTGTGCTTTGGGCCGTACAGACCTTGACTAGGGGCCCCACTGGAGAGACTCCTTACTCCTTAGTCTACGGCTCAGAGGCAGTCGCACCAGCCGAGCTCGTCCTGCCTACATACAGAGTATCGAATTATGATATGGAGAAAAATTATAGCACAAGGACTGTCGACCTAGACTTACTAGAGGAAAAAAGGAAATCAGTCAGACTTCGAATGGAGGCCTACAAATAGCAAATGAAGTCAACTCATGACAAGAATGTTTGCTGGCGACCTCTACAAATCGACGACTGGGTCCTACGAAAGGTCGAAGTGACAAGTCGACAGATGGAAGCCACTAAACTCACTCCGAACTGGGAAGGACCTTACATGATCACCAGCGAGGTACAACCAGGGACATTTCGGTTGAAAAAAGAAGATGGAACGATGTTGCCCAACCCATGGCACTCCGATCATCTCAAAAAATATTATGTATAAATGAACGAAATTCATTTATTATGTACTTCAATGAATAAGAACCTTGATTACATTTTGCGGTGTTAATAAGATGGTCGAAATAGGACACTTATTCCCGCAATTCATTATTTTGCTTATTACACTTGTCGAAGTATTAATACTTTGAACGTTTTGTGTAGATTGCATTATTACTTAAGGTCGAATTGATTTGTCTAAAACAATGAGCACAATTTTAATCTTGCTTATGCGACAAAAGAAAACAAACGAAATAACAAAAGATATAAGGGAATTCTTACACTTCAGAAAAACATATCATTTTATTAATGACCAAAGGCGAGTCACAAAATGCCTGCTCTATTACATCACGAAATATAAAAGAAATACTAGGAGGAAGGAGCTGGAGGAGGTAGTTCAGCAGAAGGAGATAGAGGCATAGCCTCGGTGGGCTCTGGAACAATCACCGTGACCGGATCACCCGAAGCTCCACCTTCAGCAATAATGCCTGCCGAGGTGATATTCGAGGCTCCGGTAAGCGAAGTACCTACCTCTCCAACAACAGGCTACTGTTTAGTCGTGACCTGAGGAGGAACTTCTGCACCTTCAGCAGGCAGAGTAACGTCCACCAGCTCAAAGAAGGTCGGTACTGTCGGAGTAGGCGGGTTCCAAAGCTTGTTCCCCTCCTCCACATCCATCTCTTGAATCTCTTTTACTTCTTCCACGGAGAAAGGGACAAAATTGGCACCTACCCTGGCTGTCTTTGCGGCAAAAAACAGCTCATATGCATCAATCAATGGAGCTTTATCCTTAAAAAAGTGATGCAGTTGTCTCACCATATGCGCTTGACCCCGCTTCAGATAACCATAGGATGCAGAGGCGATAGCATCTTTGTATTCCTTAGAGCCTTGGAACTCCGTTATAATTTTCTCGGTGTAATTCCTATTCTCATAGTAGTCGACCTTCTTCGATTGTTGTTCAGCCCTTTCCTTGGCCGCCCACTCTGCCTCTTTTAGCTGTTTGTTAACATCTTCGTGGGCGGCCACCCTGGTCTTCAACGTCCCCACCTTAGCGCACTTCGCTGTAAGCTCTACCTTTTGCTTGTCAAATGATGCGACCATTTTATTACGCGAGCTTATGGCGAGCTCTGCCTCTTGGCTTCGCTTCTCCAACTCAGCTTTCTTCTCCTCCAAGGCCGCCTCAAGTTCAACAATGCGTGAGCGAGCTTGGTTATATTTCTCTTCCATACCCACAACATATTTTTTGGAACCCTTAGAGGAAGAAGCCTCCAAGGTGATCTGTGAGTAGTGAGACATCGCCTGAGAAGTAAAAAAGGAAACATAGGGCAGATGTCAAATAAAAAAAAAAGAGAAAGGGGGGATAGTGGAAAAGTAATTGGATGTTGAGGTTACCCGTGCCATATATGCCACACCAAGATTGGCGGATTCTTCTATCCTCATACCTTGAATCTTTTTGGCATAGTTAGGATCAACACTCCGCCTGAGTGGGATGATTCCTAAGTATTGAGCAGCCTGCGAACTGCTCACACACAACCCCTTAATGGAGGGAGTAGTCCGCAACACATCGTGGGAGAGGTTGCGGAATTCTGATGCGGTCTAGGGGTAACGAAAATCACTCCGATGCCACGACAGCTTATCAGAATCCTTAGTTAGACCCTCAGCCGACACATTACATCTGGAGTCATCGGATCGCGACCCCCTAGATTGCTTAGATTGATGCCCCTCTTGATTACTTTGATGAAGAAGGCTATCTGGGATCTCAACTACATCACCAGATCGCTGCTTTTTTGGTGCATTAGCAGCTTCATCACCTCGATCGTTCCTCTTTTTTAAGGGTTGACGGGGTGGGATAGCTGAGGCAGAGGCCTGTTTGGTTGCTGGCTGCCCAGAAGCAGTAGAACCTTCACCAGCCTTGCTTTTTTCCTTCCCCTTCTCCTTTGAGGCTGGATCTACTACCTTCGTTATTGGAACAGGAGGAGTGAAAGTAGCTTTCTCAACTGCCTCAACTTGGGCAGGCTTCTTCTTCTCTGCAATAGCCTCCAATCTCCTCAATGCACTCATATCTGCAAGAAAGGAATATAAGATCAAAAAAAATATTGTCATATACTATACACTGAAAGAAGTGAAAGCGGGATAGCATCGTTGTACTTTCATCCACGTTGGGCTCACAGTTCGCTGTGGCATTTTGGTGCAATTTAGACATTGCTTAGAAAAGACCCTTCCAGGGTGCAAAGTCCAAACAGGGTACTCTTCTTCTTCCACTAGCCCCAGTTCAATCCTCCTCTCTTCAGACTCTGTAATTCCGCACTCCGCCAGACTTTCCGCACTGAGTAAATCGTCGATAGAAAAGAACTTTGTTTGAGTTAGGGGATCGAGCCCAAATTCTCCTCTACAAACTTTAGAAAATGGAGGTCGCTAGGCGAATAGTGAGGTTCTGAACCTAAAGGGTCCCATTTATGAAGAAAATTAATCAAAGGAGGGAACGGGAAACCAAATTTGGATTCTACCATTACCCACTTACGATTCCATACTATCTTATTGGGTATCTTGTCAAATAAACAGATGACATTGCTCCTAGGTCGCATCGACAAAACCCCCTTAAAATGGAGTGCAGAGAAGAACTGTTTGAGGATGTTTGCGGATAGATCCACATTCACATGTCGACATAGTACTATCAAACTCATAATGAATCGAACCGTGTTGGAATGCAGCTGTGCGGGTTGGGCTTTTATAAAAATCAGGAACTCGACGAAGCATGGGTCCAATGGCAATCGGAGTCCAGTTTCAAAATGGGAATTCGGTATTGGGATAGACACTATCGACATCGCCTTCACTTCTTTCGTTACAAAGAGTCTGTACTTCGACCGGTCGATGCCATAATCAAGGCGAAGCGTACCTAATTCCGACTTGTCCAATTTATTTTTTGACAAGGCAAAAATATTGCAAGTTTCAGACATTGCCCTCTTTTTACGAGACTTTTGTCGAGGTGGCTCAGAGGCACTAGAGTCTGTGACCGTCTTCTCAGAATCTACTGGAGGAGTTGCAATAACCAAAACGACATTCTCTTCCTCACTGGGCATAGGCAAGGTGCCCATTCCCTCAGGTTCAGAAGTTGATCTTGGTCTATCCTTGACTTCGACATGGACCCTAACAAACTCTACCTCGACCTCAGACATCACCTGAGCGAGTTGCTCAGTGACAGACTGATTAGATGCCATGCTGGAGTCTGAAATATCAATAATGGAAGGGTTATTGACTGGATTATTATCGGTGGAGTGGTCATTCATAAATGCTCTATTCACATCAGGCAATATTTCTGAAAACCAGAAGTCCTGAAGGTAGTTATGAATCCACTCCTCCTCAAAACAATCTATCATCTGAGATCCTAAAGGTCGACTTAAGGCGGCTCCCAACCTCGACCCTGCTTTGTTGGCTTCAAAGAACTCTACCCCCCACCTCTCTCCAAACCGCCTAATCCTAGATTGCATGGTCTGACACAATCTCCAGCAATCTGCGTGGAGTTCATAAAGGAAAAATCCAGGAACGCTCAAAGCTCGCATGACTTTCCTAGCGACATGTTTCACACCCATAGCTTAATTTCAAAGGGCACCTTCCTAAATGGTCAAGACTCAACCTAAACGATAAACCCTTGCAGCAAAGGCTAGCAGTAGAGAGGAATTCTCAGAATAGCAAACAACACAGAAACAAAAAATAACAGAAAAAACAAGCCAAAAATGACCGAAAATTCAAACCAAATTCTTACCGTGATGATTTGTTGAAGGTTGGGAAGCCTTTGATCGGAGAAAATAGGGAAAATGATCGCTAGAAATGCCAAGAGCACAAGTTGCAGAAAAGCAAAAGCAGAGAGGCAGAGAGGAAATATGGAAGAAGAGGACAAAGAATGAAGAAGAAAAGGAAAAGAGTGAGAGGAAAAGGGGTACAAGGAGAGAGAAGGCGCGAAAACAGATAAAATTGAATTAAGTGTGTCACGACCCAAATCCCAAGTGTGACACGCCGCGAATTGAGATACAACCCAGCACGCAAGGCTCAAAACTTACAAAAAAAAATCGTCGTGCAAGAAATTCTCTTATCATCTACAAGTTACTAATAAGAAAATATATAAATATGTAAATAAATAAACAATCCCCAAAGAAAATTCTTATAAAAATAAACCAATCTCAAAGATCTCTTAAGGAAAATATCCAACAATTATCAACCAAATAATATTATCAACTCCAAAAAGATTAAACAAAATAAAACAAACGAGGCTAAATCCGGTCTTCCATAAAATTATAATTCGACTCCTTGGAGTTCTTATTCGAACACAGGCAAATCAACTAATAAACTAAGAACCTGCAAAACATAAGAAATGAAATAAAAGAATAATGAGTTAGAGCCCAGTAAGTAATCCAAAACTTCCTATCAGATTGGGCATAAAAAAAAAGACTCTTTTTCAAAAAGAAAACATAAGACATTAATTTTTCAAAAAATAATACTTAAACAATCACGTAGGCTCAAGTCTCATAGTATTTTCCTAAACCGGATATCCAACCCAACTCTACTCCGACAAGGAGTTAATGAGTTGGAAAACATACATACATAATATCTGTCTACTCACCGATAGATAGGTATATCGAGAACTAGACCTCTAGGCATACAAAACATGAGCCGTGCATAATCGTTTCATAACATACATATATACATATATTAAAAATATAAGTCATGCCCAACTGAATTTAATAAAACATAAAGAAAATATTTTAAAACTTAAAAACGAGAAGAATCGAATTACTTACCTCAGTCAAAGCTTAGTCAAACCAAGTTTAACTCAAATAATCTGAATCCCAAGAATGTCCCTTACCTATTCATATACAATGATTAAATAATGTTTTATCATCATCAAGTAATCCAAATATCTAACTTAGATATTTTTTATCTTAATCCTAACACTATCTAAACTTAAATTTTAAAATAATATAAAATAAAAAGAAAATCTGAAAGTTAAATAATTAAATAATAACATATTCATAATATATATATATATTGCGGCAGTACTTGCCGCAGTGCCGCGCTTCTCTGCTTCTTCTTTTGTTTTTGTTTTTTTGTTTTTTTTTTTTTTTTCATATATTCCTATATACAGTACATACCCACAAAACACATATATATAATTAGATCATTCATGACTGCATACATGCCTACCGTCACATCCTTGTTAACAAACTAATAAAACAGTGCGTAATTAATTTTCTTAAAATTTCTTTCTATCTTTACTAGTTTCTAGATATCAAAAACAATATTCAAGATTCAAGAATTAAATCAAGAACTAATGATAAATTCTAAATTCTAAATTCTAATTAAAAATCTGATTTCTTTCTAAGTAATTTAAAAATCAAACCATTGAATTATCAAGGACTATAAAATAATGGTTTAACTAACCTTCGTAATCGATACTGAGATCTCCAACCTCGAATTCTTTCGTGTCCTCGAGTTTGGTCGCCTCCCCTTTCTTGTTCTAATTGTCAGAGAATGAATGAGTGGTTAAAATCATGCCTAGGGTTTCTTAAATAAAATATTATAACTTAATTTAAATTTGCTCCATAGGCCCTTCTACTTTTTCAGTATCCTAAAATAGTCCCCAAATTTATTAAATCACCAAAATACCTTCCTTAATTGGGCACGGGTATTACAAAGTGTATTGAAGACTCCAAGGAGGAGAGATAAAATCATTATGATTTTCCCCAATATCGAGAAGGAGAGAGAAATAGACGGCTGCATTCAATAGTACGGCTGTCAGACTGAAACGACGCAACCTGGCAAAGGCGGTTGTCACCAAAGGCTGCGATTTAGCGATTAAGGTCCACATAAGTCGAAATAAATAAACTTCGACTAATGTGAGGGGCCACTGAAAGGTTAATATGATGCCGAAGTAATTAAAAGAAGAATAAGTTAAGTGCTGGATGTCATCGTTCATCTTTAGACATCAACATATCCAACATTAGACAACAACAAAGGAGCAAAACAAGGACGACTCGCACAGGAGGGTCGCACAAACCGCTCACTTCTCATGGTCGAACTTAGATTGAGTCTTCTCTTAGGAGACACTTTGACCATGAGCGTTGGATACCTTAAAGTGTACTCCACACGGCTAGGCTGATGGGACGCCTCTGACACATGCCGACTAATCTGACATCTACATGCAAGTGGACGAGAACTTTTCTGTTTTGGAAACTTATTTGAAGTCCATTACTGAGATATGTGGCATCATGAGAGGCAATCCAGGAAATGCCATTAGACACATGTCAAATACATACAAATCTCGAGGCATGGTTGGATGCACCTATAAAAAGGAAGTTCTCTTCCGTTGAAAAGGGTTAGCTCCTATCTGATAAAACACTCCCTTTCTCTACTTGTTCATACACGTCTCATATAATTTTTCCTTCGTATAAGATAACTAACTTTACCATCGGAGGTTAATACAGGGAGAAAGTCCCTCGTCATTTTTCTTGAACAGGAAGACGCGTGTTCCAGAAGATCCAGGGGTGTTGATGCTATTTTATCATCTTTGTTATATTTATTTTCTGATATAAGAGTGGTCTAAGTTTTTTACCACATCAGTCAGTCATCAAATGGATAAAAGATAAAATATCAAATATATATATATATACACAGGCATGGCGATGATCATATACAAAATAAACGGATTTTTTTTTTTTTTATAATTTTTATAATTTTGAAGTTTTTTTACCTTTAACGTGACTCAAACTCATGACTCATGAATCATAAATGTAACTATTATCAATTGAGCTACACCATTGTTAAAAATTAAAATACATGGATTTAGATGATAAAAAGTAATTGAGAACAACAATAAAAATGAAATGTTTCTCTTGTTTATTTAAATTTAAAAAAAATACCCTTTTAAGACAAAATAATAATAATAAAGATAAAATTTATCAATTTACCGGTCTTATAGTTTGTATTTTTATTTTTTATTTTATTAGTGAAAATAGTTTTAAAAAATAAAATTAAATAAAATTTACAGTAGAAACTTCTTAGTAAAATATTTATAATATATATACATAAGTTGGGTGTACTTAGTAAATTCGTGCACCATTTTAACCAAGTATTTTTTATTTTTAAGATATGATATTCCGTCCCACATTATAATATAAATTTATATGTCATAAAATATGGACATAATTTAGGTACTTATTAGTAATTTAGAATATCTCTTCTGATGATGCAATAAAATTGTGTCAAATAATTAATTAACTACGAGTATCATTAAGTCCATACTCGAGTTGAGGACTTAATCATAAGAGAAGAAATAAACGTCGATAAACACGGGATTCCTAATACATATTCCATCTCTCTATTTATTCGTATGGGGATAAATGACACGACCCAAATCCTAAGCGTGACATGCCGCAAATTGAGGTACAACTCAACACACAAGGCACAAGACTAAAAAATTCTCTTATCATCAATAAAATAATAAATAAACAATCCCCAAAGAAAATTCTTATAAAGATAAACCAATCTCAAAATAAAATCTAATTTGTAATCTTAAGAAAAAATATCCAAATAATTATCAAACAAAATAATATTACCAAGTCTAAAAAGATTAAAAATAAATAGAAAATGAAGCTAAATACGGTCTTCCATAAAATTATAATTCGACCCCTTGGAGTTCTTATTCGAAAATAAGCAACCAACTAATAAACTAAGAACCTGCAAAACATAAGAAATGAAATAAAAGAATAATGAGCTATGAAGCCTAGTAAGTAATCCAAAAACTTCCCATCAGCTGGGCAATACAAAAAAAAAGACTCTTTTTCAAATAGAAAACATAAAACATTAATTTTTTCAAAACCAATAATACTTAAACAATCACGTAGGCTCAAGGTCTCATAGTATTTGCCTAAACCGGATATCCAGCCCAACTCTACTCCGACAAGGAGTTAACGAGTTGGAAAACATACATACATAATATCTGTCTACTCACCGACAGACAGGTATATCGAGAACTAGTCCTCTAGGCATACAAAACATGAGCCATGCATAATTGTTTCAAAACATACATATGTACATATGTTAAAAAAAAAATATAAGTCATGCCCAACTGAATTTAACAAAACATAAAGAAAATATTTTAAAACTTAAAAACGAGAAGAATAGAATTACTTACCTCAGTCAAAGCTTAACCAAACCAAGTTTAACTCAAATAATTTGAATCCCAAGAATGTCCCTTATCTATTCATATACAATGATTAAATAATGTTCTATCATCTTCAAGTAAGCCAAATATCTAACTTAGATATTTCTTATCTTAATCCTAACACTATCTAAACTTAAATTTTAAATAATAATTTTAAAATTTATCTATAACAGAAAAATAATAATATCATAATTTTATTTAATTTATTAATAATAATAATAATATATACTTAAAAGAAAATCTGAAAATTAAATAATTAAAGAATTAAATATATTCATATAATATATACATATATATGTTGCGGCGCTATTGCTGAGCTTCACTGCTTTTCTTTTTTTTTTTTATATATATATAGTATATATACATATATACAGCACATACCTCACAAACATATATATACAATTAAACCACAGTCGCCGTATTCTTATTACATAAAAAAAATTGACAGAATAATTAGTTTTAATAATAAAACAGTGCGTAAGTAATTTTCTTAAAATTGTTTTCCTTTTTTTTTTAATCTTCAATCTTCAATGTTCAAGATTCAAGAATCATCCTATGAATACTTTAAATCAAGAATTAAATTAAGATCTAATGGTAAATTCTAAATTCTAAATTAATAATTAAAATCTGATTTCTGTCTAAGTAATTAAAAATCAAACCATTAATTTATCAAGGACTATAAAATAAAGATTTAACTAACCTTCAAAATCAATACCAAGATCCCCAACGTCGAATTCCTTTTCGTGTCCTTGAGTTTGATCGCCTCCTCTTCCTTGTTCTAATTGTCAGAGAATGAATAAGAGGTTAAAATTATGCCTAGGGTTTCTTAAATAAAATATTTTAACTTAATTTAAATTTGCTCCATAGGCCCTTCTACTTTTTTAGCATCCTAAAATAGTCCCCAAATTTATTAAATCA
>JAXGGT010015112.1:0-41783 GCA_035583425.1 Marsdenia floribunda
AATAAGCTAAGGGTAATCATAAGAATATTGAAGTTTCCTCAAAGAAGAAAATGCAAATTGAGATGATATGTACTGAAGGAAAGGACAAATATTTGTTGTAAGCCTATAAAAATGATTAGTTAACAAGAGTCATTGTCAAACTTGTAGAGAAATTTTAAAGGCATGATAAGTTGAGTAACAGAAATATAAAAAAAGCAGCTGCTAAAGAAGGTTAGGATCCGCTTCCAAACAAACCTCCTCCTTGTTTCAAGAAAAGGAAAGATGCCAAAGTTGTATAAGAAGTAGCAGTAAAGAGAAAATAAAACAATCACTTCAAAATGAATCAAAACTACAACATAAATTTATCCAAAATACAAGGACAAACTAGCCCATTGCTAAAATAGTTCATGACAAACTAGTAAAGTTGAATCAGATAAATATCACAGAATGCTAGACTCTAAAAGAGCAACAATGATTATTGTTTCTAAATTATGATGGACAGATAAGAGAGGTACCTCCTTAATTGTCTCCCACCCATGATATTACCTTACATCGAGCTCTATTTACTATAAATATCAACTACTTCACAGTCCTACAAAGCTGTCTGTAAACCAAATGCAGAAAACCAATTTCATTTGAATGAGTTGTTGCACATTCTACATTCACAAAGATCCATGAATAAGTTCATACCAAGAGGATTAAAGGATCGGGTCTAATATAGACCTATGGTGTTTACTACATTGAGTTCTATTTCAAGCTATTTTATGGCAAATTAGTGCAAGTAGTCCCTTATCTTTTTTCGTTTGGTTCTTATAGTCCTAAATCTTTAATTTTATCTTTTAATATCCTCTATGTTTTTTTGATTGGTGCATATGGTCCTTTTGTTAAATTTTTTAATGGTCAACCGTTAGTCAACCCTTTTTTATTTTTTATTTTTAACAAATTTTAAGGGTAAACAGTCTTTTTAAATACACTTACTTTTTTTTTTTTTTTTTTTTTTTTATATCCCAAAGATAAAATGGGCATTTTCACCCTCTATTCCAAAAAAAAAAAAAGAAAGACTAAAAAAGTGGGATTTTTATTTCGTGAAGATCTTAAACAAAATTCATAGATCACGGTACTTACCAAAAAAAAAATTTATAGATCACAGTGAAATCCACAAAATTTGAGATAACTTTTGCAGAAATTGAGTAGAGGGGAAGAAGAAGTTTGCCATAAGTAAGTTTTGTTCTTGTTTAATGTAAAAGGATTCAATTTTCTGTATTGCATGCCAATTGTTTGTAGAAAAGCTTTCTCTTTTTTCTTTCAGGAATTTTAGTTTTAGACTGCTTCAGATGATGTGTTCAAAAAACACAAAAATCTGCGTTCGATGATGTGTTCCTGATGAAGCTCAAACTGACAAAGGAGAGGGATTCTTTGATATTGACATCAAAGAAGCTCAGTCGAGACTTGACCAAGGTATTCCATTTAAGAACAAATTATCTATGTTGAACAAATAATTACTTTCCATTGATCTAAACTGGCACACAAATGTGTGTTTACATAATTACAACTTAAATTATGGAATACTAGTTTTTATCTTCAGTGCTAAGTTGAACTTGTTTTTTGATTTGGGGTCATATGCAACTTATTCTTGGCTTTTGTTCTTCTGCTTGTGTTGTGGGTAGGGATTTTAAGAGACCTCTTTTAGGTGGTTAAAAATTTCTTGGTCTCATCCTGTGTTTGTTCTCCTTTGGAATTCAAAATTCTATCATACTTGTCGGGATGTTTCAACAATTTGCGGGTTCAATAAGTTACTAGTGTAAGGGTGGACAAATGACTTTTAGCCTTTTTTCTCTTACCCAGCTGTGCCCTATGGAAAAAAGCCATTATACACTCGTTTTTACCCAAAATATATATGGGTATTATAAAAAGTGAAAAAAAAGTTTTCAAAATGTGTTTTTTCTTAAACCAAAAGAATTGGCCACTCTGTTCTTGAATGTTTTAATTCTTTTCTTTATATTAATTATTTTGTTGATTTAATTTTCTATTGGCACCCATTTTGAACAGTGAAGAAAATCTAAAACGGAAATATATATATATAAGAGGGAAAATTCAAAGAAGAATCACCAGAAGTGTAAAAACAATGACAAATTCCGCTGCTAATAGAGTGAGCATTTTGGGAGGGAAGTTAAATTCTAAAGCCTTCGAGCGTTATTTTCAGTAAGTATTCTGGCATGTTATTGTTATTGTTATATGTATGTTATGTAATAACTATTGAAAGCATACATGATTGAAAAATGTGGTAATCTTTTTTTTTTTGTATATTTTTTCCATGTTTCTTCCATAATCTTATGGAATGATTTACCTGACGAAAGGAGGAATTTATTTGCCCATATAGATTCTCTATGGTTCCACTTGTATTATGACGGTAAGCAGGACAGTGTATTACAGTGGATTAAGAAGAAGAAGGACTTGTTGTCAAAAAAGTTTATTTTAGTACCGATTGTCATTTGGTAAGTTATAAACATTTAAAGAATGATAATTTAAAGCGCATTAAAAGTTAATATAACTAAATAATATGTTCTGCAATCCTTTGAATAGGTCACATTGGACAATGTTGATACTTTGTAATTTTGATGCTGATTTGTCAAGAAATCAACAGTATCTATTTTTTCTGGAAAATGGATCTGTTATTACTGAAGAAAATGATGCTTACAAAGAGAGGTGTGAAACAGTATCTATTACTATTAGATTCTCTGCAATCAAGGGAAGAAAGAATGGAACATCATATTCGAAATTGAGTAATTAATGAATAATTATTAGCATTTCAATTAACTAAAATGACTATAAGAGGAATATTAATTGGTACCAAAATAGTTTATTTTTTTTTGTTTAGATTTGCAATGGATATACTAAAAGTGTTCCAAAGGCCTCTTCAAAAGGAGGAATTTAATGAAATTCCCCTGCTAATTCCCAAGGTGATGTGATCTTTATGTTATCTTTTATTTTTATGGGAATGAATATGAGTAATATATATATTATTGTTGACTTCAATTATGACATAATATTCTTAGGTTCCTCAACAAACTAATTCTAAAGATTGTGGATGTTTTGTTTTACAATATGCAAAATTGTTTTTGGAGAATGCACCAACAAATTTTACCTTGAATGATGAATATCCCTATTTTGTAAGTAGCTTCTATTTAAATTTAGCATGAAAGACACATGATCTGCAAGAAAATAATTGAAAATAACTGATTATTTTTTTTCTTAGATGACCAAAGATTGGTTTTCTATTGAGGATTTGACAATTTTCAGACAAAAATCGTGGGATGCTGAGAACAAAGAGGAGTTGACAACATTGGACAAAAGTAACTTGATGGAATTAGATGTTGTAGACGATCTAGATAGTGTAGAAGAAATCATTTGCTCAATAGTTTCAGTCGTAGAAAATCTGGCTATGTGTCCTGGTCAATCATCATTACACATAGTGGAGTGTAGCAAAAAAATTGAGTTACGTGATCGTAATGTTAAAGAAGGAAGAGTTGATGATGAGTTCCAGGAAGAAGAGGCTATGACACATGAAGCTGTGACACAAAAAAAAAAAAATTGATTTGAAGGAATTATTTGGTAATATTTTTCACTCTTTATTTATCACATTAGAATATATTTATAAATTCTGTTTTTGTCTACGTAATATATATATTCATAAATCATCTTAGAATATATTTATAGCATTGGAATATATGCATGGAGTTTATACTCAAAACAATGGCATAGAACTTTACATACAAATCAAGTACCACTAATTTTGGATAATCATTATTTATAAAGAAAGTACTACTTTTTTTCAAAAAAATATTTTACAATGTTGTGACTAAAGTATCTGCGATTTTAATGGAAGATTCCAAACACAATGGTGATGAAGATGGTGAAGTTGACAATAGTGATGTAGAATACTTTCAAGATTTTGGTTACGAAATAAGTGAGGATGACAATATATTTGATCAATTTGTTGACAAAGGCCTTGAAGATTTTGAAGAAAGTGGGGCTAAATCAATGGCAATAGGAAATGACAGTGAAAATCAAGCAGAAAAAGAGCGGGGAACAAGTGGTAACTAGTCTTATAAACCAATGGAGTAAAGGAAAAAGGAAAGAACACATAAGGAAATTGTATATTTCCAAAGATAAATCAACAGAAGAAGCACTCGCAGAAACTAGAACCATTGATCATGACATTGAAGTAAGTGACCATGGATCTGATGAAGATTTTTACAAGAATTTGACAAGTGAAGAGGATGAAGTTGAAAATGAATCATATCCTAGGCATAGTGTTGTCAATAAGGGGAGGGTGCCTGAATTTCACCTTGGTATGATTTTCAAAAGCAAAGAGGATTTAAAGGCAACAATTCTTGATTATGCTCTGACAAATGGTCGGGTAATTTACTATGAAAAGAATGATTTGGTAAGAGTGAGAGCTATGTGCAGAGGTGCAAATTGTAAGTGGATGCTATATGTTCATAAATGTCCCAAAAGCCCTAACTTCCAAATTAGGACTTTAAAATTGCAGCATGACTGTGCAAGAACCTTAAACCATAAACTTACTAGTTTAAGGTTCTTGGCAAATAGATACCTTGAGGACTTCAGGAATGAAACTACTTTTAATGTTATAGAATTTCAAGGAAAAGTTCATAGAGAACTTAATATGAACATTTCTAAGTGGGTTATTTATAGAACTAAGGAGGCAAAGGATATAATTGAAGGAAGATATAGAGATCAATACAAATTAATTTGGAGGTATTGTGAAGAACTACGCAGTAGTAATCCTGGAACAACTGTCTACGTTGATGTTAAAGAAAAAGAAGAAAATGGAGATAAGATATTTAGAAGAATATATGTTTGTTTGGAGGCTCTCAGAGTTGGTTTTTTAGCAGGTTCTAGAAGAGTTTTAGGTCTTGATGGAACCTTTCTAAAAGGGCCCTACCCAGGAGTCCTGCTTACTGCTGTTGGCTTAGATGCCGGTAATGGGATGTTTCTGGTTGTGTATGCTGTTTGTGAGGCTGAAAATAAAGCAACTTGGAAATGGTTTGTGGAAGGATTAGTTGATGATTTGAAAATTTATAACCAAGAAAAGTGGTGCATAATATCTGACAGACAGAAGGTATGTTCAAGCTTTTAAAATTTCAAAAATTATTTACTAAATGATGAAAATATTATAATTATTTTCTTTTTATAAATTATGTTTTATGATATTTTTAGGGCCTCATACCTGCAGTCCATGAGGTTCTACCAAGAATTGAGCATCGTTATTGTTTAAGATACTTACACAATAATTTCAAGAAACATCATCCAGGTGATAAATTGAAAGAAATGATGTGGAGATGTGCTAAGGCAACTTACGTCAGTAAATTTGAGTAAGAAGTGCAACATATAAAGGACTTTGATGAGGCTGCGTTTAATTGGATCAAGAATTCAGCAACACCACGGCATTGGACAAGATCTCATTTCAGGCTCGGAACAAAATGTGACATCTTGATCAACAACCACTCAGAAGCCTTTAACAAACAAATTTTAGTGGCAAGAACAAAACCAATCTTAGGCCTTCTTGAGAGAATCAGAGTATATCTTATGTTAAGGCAACAATCAAGAAGGCAATGGGCTGCAAGACAAGGAGGAAAAGTTTGTCCAAGAATTTGTAAAAGATTAGAAGAACTAAAAGAACAATCAGCCTACTGTTTCCCTATGTTTGCTGATGGAACAAAATTTCAAGTGAGGGAAATAAATTTAGAACAATTTGCTTTGATCTAGGGTTAAAGACTTGTAGTTGCAAAAAGTGGGAGTTGTCTGGTCTACCTTGCGAGCATACAATTGCTGCATTAGGATTTACAGGAGAAAATCTTGAGGACTTCATCGATGAATGCTACACAATAGAAGCTTATAAGAAAGTCTACAATCCAATTATTGGTCCAACAAATGAACCAAATAATTGGCCTTCTTCTGACAGAGAGCCATTGCTGCCTCCACCTAATTTAAAACTATCAGGAAGACCCAAGTTGAAAAGTAGACCTGAGATTGGTGAAAAGGGGGCTGCTTCTACTGTTGGACAAGTTAAAAAAATGCCAAGGATTGGATTTTATAACAGTAAGTGTAAAACTTGCGGAAAGAGTGGTCATAAAACTACAAAATGTGAGATTCAAACAACAAAAAATCAGTCTGATAGTACATATGGCCACAATCTCAATAAGTGTAGCAATTGTAGTCGATATGGCTACAACAAAAGAGGTTGTAAAACAGACCCAAAGTCAAATGAGACAACCTAACAAATCCTACAAATTCTTAGGTAATATGTATAAGTTACAAATTTTACCATTTGCATTAAATCTATTCTTTATTGTTGACTATTTAATTTAATTTTTTTTTTTTTTTTTGGCAGTAGTATTGGTGGCCGTAGAAACGGCATGGGACAACATTTCTTGGTAGTAAGTGGAAGAAAACAATTTCAGATAATGAATTTTGTCAACTTTTGAATATTTAATATGATGTTGGATAACTTTTGGATGTGGAAATTGGTCTTGGACAGCTTTTGTATATATTCCAAGGCAATGCCAATGTTTTCCACACCTTTTGAATATTTAATGTGGTGTTGGACAGCTTTTGAATGTAGAGTTGGTCTTGGACATATTTTGGATGTGGAATTGGTCTTGGACAGCTTTTGTATAGATTTGATGGTAGGGTCAATGTTTTGCACATAAGAGGACAATCTTCAACTAACCTCCACATTAAATGATGTTGCCTCGGCTCCCTATGGGAAATACTATTATATAATAAATATTAATAATATAATTAATTACCAAAAAAATATAGATTAATAATATAATTAATTCTTAAATTAAATTTAAATTGAAAAAAAAATAACAAATAATGACTATCCAAATATATTAAAAAAGGAAAATTAATCCAATTTTCAAAATAGTCTTAAGTTTTTAACTAAAAAAAGCATCTCAATTTTGATAATATGTTCACAAAAGAGTGTAAAAGACTGACAACTAAAAATAAAATAAAACAGTGTAAAAGATATATTGTGGATTTCCAGTGATCTATGAATTTTTTGTTTTTTGGTAAGTACCGTCATCTATGAATTTTGTTTGTGATCTTCATGAAATAAAAATCTCACCTTTTTAGTCTCTTTTTTTCTTTTTTTTTTTGAATAGAGGGTGAAAATGCCCATTTTATCCTTGGGGTATAAAAAAAAGATAACGGTAGTTAAAAAAAACTGTTTTACCCTTAAAAATTTATTAAAAATAAAAAATAAAAAATAGTTGACTAACGGTTAACCGTTAAAAATTTAACCGAATGACCATATGTACCAATAAAAAATAACATAAAATATATTAAAAGATAAAATTAAAGATTTAGGATTATAAGCACTGATCGAAAAAAGATAAAGACTATTTACACCAATTTTGCCCTATTTTATTAATTATAAGAAGCAGGTTAAGAAACTAACCACACTGTCACGCAGGGTTCACTGACAATATTAGAAAGCTTTCCCGGACTGTAAACTTGTTTGTAACAAGATATATTTTCTATGTTAAGTGCAGTTCAAGATAGTAGTTAGCTTAAGGATACATAAATGACTTTTGAAATCACAAATACTATAATTCTACTATCTTCCAATCATGTGATTGAGGCGAATGGAGATAATAAGTGAGGCTTTCCTTATCAAAATAGAATGACATCAAAACTAAGGCAGTTGTAAATTCCAAATCCTATTGTGCTTCAGATGAGCATGGTCCAATATACAACACAGCCATACACATCTATATAGCACAGCCAAGCACTGCAGATCACTTAAGAGTTAGGCCCACAAATGGAAGAAAAGCAATGATGTTACAAAACATTAGGGGTGAGAAAATATTGAAATTTACACCAAGGCTAATAATAAACTTGCATTGTAATTGCTCTGTCGCCACCCTAGAACCTGCAAGAAGTTCAAAACGGAGAGAGGGTGTCTCCAATGAACCCTCCGATGATTAAGTTAGTATATAATCAAGAAAAAAGAGGTGAAACAAGGAGACTTTTATAAGAAATGATGGGTTTTATCATGAGATTTCCCATAACTCTCTTTATTTGATATTAGGGTTTTTACCCGAAGAAGAAGAGTTTTTCTTCACCCAAATTGATCTCTCCCTTGGTGAAGAGGGGTATTTCTTTTATAAGAGATTTATGCCATACCTCGATATGTGTGTCTTTTTTTGACAAATGTCCTCTAATTTTCCCTTGATTTATCGCCACACTGCCACTTGCTCCATTAGTGGACTTCAAATTGGATTTCAAAGTAGAAAATTTTTATCCACTTGAGAGTGTGTCAGGCGACATGTCAGAGAGGTCACATTGGTCAGAGCTTGTCTTTGTCAAGTGTACTTTGTTCATATCTGAATTTCGGAGTCGAGGTAGACTCCTAACCAAAGTTGAGCTAGACTCCGCATTGTAGTCTGATTGCGGAGTCAAACGTAAATGTCGGTCTTTATTGTCTGACTTCTCTTGTTGAACCTTTTGTATCAGGAAGAGACACCAATTTACTTTGGCGGACTCCAAGTTAGAGTGTCAGAGTCGGACTCCAATACTTGTGTCTATCTCATCTTGTGACATTCATTATCCATGGGTGGACCTCTCCTTGTGTATGTGGAAGTCCATCTATAGAGTATCTCGATCGAGGTCGGAGTACTTCAAGTAAAGTCGATGTAGACTTCTCTTTGTATGTGTCGAAGTCCATCTCCAGATTGTATCAAGTAGATTCGGAGTACTTCATTGGAGAGGTCAGCCTCCAAAAGTCGGGCTCCACACATCAGGCTCCAAAACTATAAATTCTCTTATCTTTAATTTATTACCCGTTCAAGCAACATAAGATAAACCATGACAGGGAGACAAAGGTTTCAGGTATGTAAATTCCAAAGACCTCAAATTACATCAAAGAACAATATTTTTACTAATACTGAGTATGCATGCTAAATACAAAGTTGTGCCATGAAAAAGAAAAGCTCTCAAGAAGAAATACATAAATAAAATGAAAACAAACTTATTCAAAATAGGTCACCTAGACTTTTGTACTTCTCGTATATATGAGAAAGCTCTTTGCAGTTTCCTGTTGTCAAACCACTGAATCCAAAAAAAAAAAAATTGTTTAATGTCAGACATCTAAGAGGCCAAAATAGCATGTCAATTAGATTAGTAATGGAATTATTAATCCCTCATTTTAGTTGGATTCTATCTAAAATAAAGCAACCATTTAGGAAAGATACCATTTTCAAGAAACATTGATAATCAAAAGAAGGCCACTCTATCACCAAACTATACTATAAAACTATAAATCACAAGCAATTGAGAAGCCCACTCAATATTCAATCTATAAAACTCCATATTCAATGAGAAGCCCACTCAAAATCACAACAAATCAACATAAATTTGACTGATTTCCCAACTCAAAATCACATCCATTTCACTCGAAACTGTCCACAAAAAATTTTCACTTGCCATACTAATCTTGTAATAAAACAATGCAGCAAGCTTCAAACGGAAAGAATAATGAAAAAGAGAATAATGGCACACACAGGAAAGAATAATGAAAAAAAAAAAAACAAGGACAACAGAGATTAACACCCCAAATAGAACAAAAGAGAATGAGGGAGAAGGAAGAAAGGCCCCATGGGAGAAGAAATTAACATCTGTACTCAAAATCAAACTTACCCAAGTTTTTGGAGAAAAAAATCATGCCTTTGTTGTTCTACAACCCCAAATCTAGAGACTTTAGAGAGAAAGAGGGAGAAGAAAACGCATAGAAGAGAGAAGAAAAAGAAAAGTAGAGAAAGGAGGGAGGAGGGAGAATTGGGAAATCAAAATAAAAATAGAAAGGGATAAAATGCACATGGCGTGTGTGTTAATGTTGCTGACAGGGATAAAACGCACATGGTATGTGCATTAATGATACTGACAAGGCAAAAACGCACATACCATGTACGTTTTTTGTGTACAGGTGGCATTTTATTTTTAAATATTAAATTAATAAAAAAAGCATTTCGGGTGTGCGTTATTATGTTAAAAATGCACAGTTTGTGTGCGTTTAAGCCAAAAAGGTACATCATACATGCATTTTTAAACTGGGTTAATCATGAAATTTCTTTAATAAAGAAAGCCATTTTAGATAAAAATCCCAAAAAAAAGAAAGAAAAATAAAATTACTAATTAAGGCTTCTTTGTCTTCTTTGTTGGTAGTTACCTCGACCTCCAAGTTTTATAATAACTATACTACGTAATCTGCCCAAAGACTTTGAGCAAGAGATATTGTTTTCGGTGTAAGTCCTTCATAATTTTATTGGCTTAAAACCAAATTTGATCCTTGAACTTGCGCCAAATTGACAATCGCATACCTGAACATACTTTTCTGTCAATTGCATCCTTAAATTTGACAAATTGGAGTCAATGTCACCCTCCTTAACAGTTTCGTTGAGGGGTGTCGTTAACTTGCTAACGTGTCATACCCGAGCTAACGTGGCATGACACGTGGAATCCACGTCATGCAAGTAAAAAAAAAAAAAAAAAAAGTTACCCCAAATACCAAATCAGACTTGCCCTAACTTCGAAAGCTCGTTTCGGCGGGTAAGGGTGAAAAGGGAAAGGAAAAGGAAGAAGAAAAGAGAGTGAAGAAATTGCAGAGAAAGAATGAATATTGTATCAATGTCGAGTAGTCGAAGAAGGAAACTTGTAAATGCGAACTCAGTGGGGAGTTTTCAGCTTTGAATTCGAGTGCAACAGGAAGGGAAATTCTTTGCTTTTGCAATGAAATTGCTCTCGTTCTTGCTTCATGGACGAATGAAAACCCTGGGAGAAGATTCTATGGGTGCTATGTTGTAGTTTTCCTTTTACAGTTGCTAATTTTCTTTTTTTTTTTTTTTTTTAACACTTGAATACATTGTAATTTTTGTAGTTTGGTGGTTGCGATTTTTTCAACTGGTATAATGAAGATTATTTTGGACGAGCAAAGGAATTATTGATACAACTTCGAGATTCTGAGAGAAAGCTTTTGAGGGAAAAGAAATTTCTTGAAGAAGATAATGAACTATTCAAAAGGCAGCTTGTGTTTGGAAGGAAATTACGAGATGAAAAAACAGCAGGTGATGTGCTGAGTTCAGACAATGATAGTGAACTCCTTGATAAAGACCCTGATGTGTATTTGGAGTTGAATAAGCTAAGGATGAAGATAGACAGATTGAAAAAGAAATGCAAAAAGCTTGAGCAAGAGATTAGAAGATATAAGCTGGTTTTCATGTTGATTATTGTTGTAGTTGTTGTGGGGTTTTTTTTCCCCCCTAATGTAAGCTGTTATTGGAGTTTTATGTGCAATTGTTTCTTATCTACTAAGAAAGAACTGGAGTCATGTTATGCACCCTTTATTATTGTAATAGTTGTAATATATATATATATATATATATATATATATATATATATGTAATTGAACATTGTTTTTGATTAATGGCAAGCATGAAACATTTGTAATGGTTGGCATTACTCATGTGTTTGGAAATACATAGAATTTAATGTATAAAAAAGGAAATCATGTTCTTGTAGCAGAAAACAAACAAAATATGCAGCTATATTACTGTCTAAAGTTGCAGTAGAAAAGAAACAAAACATGTAGCCATATTACTGTCAAAAATTGTAGGCAAAAGTTTAACAATGTTAATGGACAAAAGACAAAGATAACCAGCTAATGATTAAACAAGAGGAAGAACAATGTTTAGAAATAAAGATAACAATAGCAAGAACAGTGTTTAGAAATTACAAACATAGATGTCCAGTGGGAATAATAGTTCAAAAACCCTTAAAAACCATATAGCAGATCTGCCTTCTCATAAACTTTAATCTTCTAGCTTCTCATTTGTCTCTTCTTCTTCCTCTTCCCTTGCATCATCATACCATCCTAATGGAAGCGGTTGCTCTACAATTTCCTTAATCTCCTCAATGACAACCTTTAATTTTCTTCCATCAATCCAGGTGTCCTGGGTGCACTGCTGAAGAAAGCCAAAACTTCTTCTTTGTTGCTAGTATGACAAATAAAATCTATTACCTTCACCTTCTCAACTAGTTAAAATAGTTCCTTAATATCTTTGTTTGAGCATATTGGGGTCAATTCATTGGGAAAGATACCAGTAGGTTTCGGAGAAAAATAAATCATGGCTGCCTCCTTGTCTTCATCTTCACCGTACCCAAACCGGTATAAAAAACAAGAAATTAACCTAATGAATATTGTACTGGTTCTACAATAGTCAACATAGTCCACCTTGCCCCCCACATATCCCATTGGTTTTCCATTTACTGTTGTTATATAGCCCCATGATGAATCCTCAGGGTGAAATATTCATCAGCCAAACTTACTATTTTAACCATATTGCAGGAAAACTTCATTTTAAACATGGCATGGAATCATGATTCTGTGGAAAAATGCATGGTCTAACAAAATATATCTTGCATGCATGCAATTTAAGTAAAAAGTGCACTTACAATACAACCAATATAGATCAAACCACTCATCGGGGTAACTAATCTTCCAGTCCTTTACACGAATGCTTTTAGCCGGAATAAACCATCGCTTTCTCTTTGGAGATGACCACTCGTATTTATTGCTTGTCATTTTTTTTAACTGTTATTGTCTCCTTATGGTGAGGAAGAAGCAGGACGAAGAAGGTGTTAGGACTGCCAAAACGCCTGCACGGATTTATTTTTGGGCATCTCCCAAAATACCTCATACTAATGAAGTTAAGTGGACACTTATATTCAAGGTGATTTCTCCTTGAATTTCTGATGTGGTACTTGGGTTTGCTACCCAACAATCCTCCCCTCAAACCAAGGACCTCACAACTCATGGCCTCCCCTCCTATGAACTCATTTGATTCGTCTCATCTTGTACAGTCACTATCACCCTGCGAAACTCGCCACCTGACCACCACATTGTCAGGAAGACTTTCAACACAAGTCACCAATCTCAGATCTCCAATCGCGAGGGCATACTAAGGGCCTCCCACACAATGTAGACCACCTCTCGAACCACTTGGCTCTAATACCACTTGTTAGGACCGCCAAAACACCACCTTAACTCCACATTAGTATGATATTGTCCGCTTTGAGCCAAGCCCGCACGGATTTGTTTTTGGGCATCTCCCAAAAGGCCTCATACTAATGGAGTTAAGTGGACACTTATATTCAAGGTGATTTCTCCTTGAATTTTCGATGTCGGACTTGGGTTTACTACCCAACAGAAGGCAGAAGGCAGAAGAAAGAAGATGGGATATGGAAGAGAGCAGAAGAAGGGAATTTAAACAAGAGTCTAATGGAGGTTGATATGTGTAAAGAAAGGCAGTTTCGTTGCTCGAGATTCATCATGACATGCATGTTGGAATTTGGAAGTGAATAGGGGGAGATGAAAGGTTGCGTCGGTTTCTTCTTCTCTAGTTTATTTTATTAACTGCTCCATAATTAATTCACACGTTCTGCCAGTTGGGGGTTAATTGAATATGTGAAGTGACTATAAACATCAGAAGTTAATAAACAAAGAAGAATCTTTCATATTAAATATGCATATCAAGTGCTACAATTTGCAACCACCTATAGCAGTTATTATCACAAATTACATAGCTGAACACCCAACCATTGCAGCTATTCATTGCACCACAAACCTACTTGGAATAGTCAATTGAACAATTACAAAAGCAGATATTCCTATTAGTGAACCAATACTAAACATTTCAACGGTTGTTTTTTTAACCCAACTTCAACTTCTTCACTGATTCTTGAGTGGCTAGTTTTGCACCTTCATTATCCTGTGGTTTCTTCCTTGTTCTTGGTATGTCCGACTATGTAGATAATTGAAATGTCAGACTATTGATGCAAGCTGAAATTTTGTAAATAAAAGAGGAATTTAAGATATTATGCACTTACATAAAAAGTTTGAACACCAGTTTTCATATTTGTATACAAGCCAACCCCTTAACCATAAGACCTTGTTACCCTTGCAATTTAGACTACATTATGACCCACTGATGTTGCTTTCATTGGACCTTTTGCTCTCACATTAGACCTCGTTACAGCCCTTGCAGAAGACTTTGTTGGACATTGTATAACTTAATGGCTTGACAATTGATTTTCCCATACAGAAGATCTTGTCACTCTACTAGGACTGGCCAACACTAGAGGAGGACTTCACAGTAATGAACTTCGGTTTAACCTTGCAAATGTATGATTTTGTATTTGTTCACCCTCAACTTGAACTTGTACATCACCAATGTTCATCTACAACAAACAAGTGAACATTATTAAAATGATTGGATTAAATAACATAAATGAAATTGGGCATTCAAAATACCTGTATATTGATTTTCGACTTACAAGTCTTCTTGTTATGACTTGTCATTCCACAAATGGAACAACTGATCTGTGTACCCTTCTTGCTTAATACCAATCCTTCTTTAGGTTTTCTCTTCTTTGGCTCATCTGGCTTCTTTGATCTATTCTTCTTTGGTCTACCTCTTTGAGCTGTTGGTCCTAATGGAGGAAGCAATAGATCATATCCACATCTTTCCCTCTCATGTGCTTCATTAATTGGATGTAATGCATAGTTGTAAGTCTTTGTGTATGATTCTAGACTGTAACAACTATGCATATAGTCATCAAGTTCACCCCCACTATGCAATATTGTTGCACATGCATGAGCACATGGCATTCCAGATATCTGCCATAACTTGCAACTATGAACTCCATTCTTCAAATCAACAACAAACTTCATTCTTCCTCTTTTTATCTCATAGCCACTCTCCCCATAGTTCACAATTTCCCAATTAACTCCATCATTCTTTCTAGCATCAAACTTCTTTGCCACTAAAGGACCAAAATTGTTTGCCCACCTACTTGATGACTTTCTCTTCTTCTCAATCCTCACCATTGTTTGTTCTCTTATATCTTTTAACATAGTAATAATACTATTACCTCTTGCATCTAAGATTATGGAATTGAAACTTTCACATCCATTATTGTCAACAATGCACACTTTCAGTGTTCACCAAAGAATGCCCTTGTCCACTGCTTTGGTTGATTTTCAGGCCTCATCAACTCATCTGCACTTGCCTTGTCCTTTAGAAACCTTATCCTCCCACTCTCTTTGAGTTGTGACATTCATAATCTGCCAAAAATAATACTTAAAGATTTTTGCCTTTTTCCTACCTGTCCAATTTGTAAATACATGTCTTGCACAGTTTCTGTGCTTAGATTTTAGGATAACATTCTCAATTGCCAACCTTAAACCTTGCCCAATAGATAAATAATAAAACAGTTAATACACCATATAGCAATGACCAACAATTAATTAAATAGTTAATACAATGTCATAGTTTACCTTTTATTGGTCAGATATGATTGTGAAATTTATCCCATTGCCAAGCTCCAAATCAGACTGCAATAATTGCAGAAATAACTCCCATGTGCATCTATTTTCACCCTCTACTATAGCCCAGGCAACAGGATACATCTGATCATTTTCATCTTTCCCCACAGCAGTTAACAACTCTCCCTTGTATGGTCCTTTGAGAAAACACCCATCAACTACCAATATTGGTTATAACCCTCCTTCCAGCCTCTCTTTAAAGCTCCAAAACATACATAAAATATTTGAAAATGTGCAGGAGACTCTTCAGTAACTCTATCAGTTGTAACTCTTATTGTACTTCCGGGATTCTTCTTCAACAGCTCATTAGCATAGTCTCAAATTAGACAAAACTCTTCAGACATATTTCCCTTAATCTTTGTGATTACCATTTTTTTTTTAACTCTAGAATACTTTTGCAGTGGCACATTCACATGTAAGATATTGGTAACCAGCTTCTGAATCTCCTTTAGTTTTAGTCTAGGATTATCCCTAATAAAATTATGCAATTTGTCAGCAATTATGTTGGTGCTAACAAATTATTTTTAAAACTAACACAACAACAATGTTTGTCATTAAAAACTTTTAATCCTAATACCCCTTGCCCTTTTGTCATAACTTGCATACATTCTCCAAGGACATTTTGCAGCTGCTTTACAATTTACCAAGAATCTGGCACATTCATTTTTCACAAAATGCAACTCCCTCCTAGAAACTTCAGAATACTTTCTAACTATTTGTTATCTATGAAAACCCTGCCATTTTCAAGCTCTGGAAAACTATCATTAGGATTAAACTGAACAAACCTACTTTTCCTCCACTGAACTGCATCATGTTCTTCGTCTTCTGCATCATGTTGAATTAAACTTTCTTCCTGAGATAACTCAAGTGAATCATAAAATGCATCATCTTCGTCAGACTCAAAAGTACGATCATGGCTTCATCTACCTTCAACTTCTGTCTGTTTCTCATTGCCTTTTGTTTTCCTTGTTTCTTCTTCTCTTTGCGGGATTTCCCTTAGCTAGAGGGTCTCCCTTATCATTAACAGTATGATGTAATGGAATTGCAGGTAGTGTAGATTTTCCCTTTTTTATTAGCTTACCGGCCTCTTATTTTGCTTTCTCTCTAGCACTTTGCAGTTCATCATCATCCTCACCATCAGACAAATACCTCACTCTCACTAAATGTTCTGCTTTTGTGTCAACCAATCCCTCATTGTTCTCTCCTAAATCACCTAAGTCAGTTTCATTGTCATTTAAAACATAGTTATTCACCTGAACAACCCTTGACTTACTCCTAAGGTTAGTATTGTTATATGAAGATGTAACCTCATTGTTACTCGGCCCATGGACATGTACATATGTTACACCAGTCATGGGCCTCTTGTCTACACTTTGTGTTGCATAACTTACTTGACCCATTTCTACTAAAACTACATCTTATTCCACATACAATGCTATTTCCTTATACTTTTCCCATACTTTAAGCATTTCACAAGTTGACTTATCATCCCATATTAGTATAACACCTTCCCTAAATGACACACTATCAGACTTATAAAAGTAAATTCGATCCATATTCTCACATTGTAACTCCTCCTTTGCTATTCTCAATAATTCAAAGTATGAAATCGTTTCTGGATCTTCTTTAAATTTTTTAAAACTTCCCCCTTCATACTTAAAAGTAGGATGAGACACAAATTTTCCCCCATAGCAAAAAATCAGCTCATATTCAACACAAGACATCTACAATTTAAAAGTCGATAAAAATGGTTTGAACTTTGGAATCAAAATACACAAAAATGGTTTAAACTTTGTTTCATTAAACTGATTTGAAAATACATAGAAGTTAAATGCATACTCATACACAGAAGGTTGTATTCACATAACCCTATTTGTATATACTGCAAAAATAAGTATAAAACCCTAAACAAAGAACGACATATAGCACAAGTACAACAATGAAAATGGAGGCTCATTTTTCATGTCAGAAAACACAGATATAACAACGAAAAATGTCTGTACCTTTTCCTTCCAACTTTAATTCATCCCTTCTCTCTGCAATTTCTTTACGAATTCGAACATTCAATTCCTTTCGTTGGTTCCCGTCAATTCCTCTTTTTCCTTCTTCCTTTTCCTTGCCCTTTTCACACTTACCCGCCGAAATGAGCTTCAGAAGTTAGGGCAATTCTGATTTGGTATTTGGGGTGACTTTTTTTTTTAACTTGCATGACGTGGATGACACGTGGATTCCATGTGTCATGCCACGTCAGCTCCGGTATGACATATTGGCAAGTTAACGACATCCCCTCAACGAAACTGTTAAAGAGGGTGACATTGACACCAATTTGTCAAATTCAAGGATGCAATTGATAGAAAAGTAAGTTCAAGTATGCGATTGTCAATTTGATGTAAGTTCAGGGACTAAATTGGAATTTAAGCCTAATTTTATTACGCTCATGTATTTTACTCTGATATGTCAAAATGCTTCACTGATTGCTTCTATAAAGTGTATCTGTCTATAAGAAAAAAATGATAATTTAATAGTGTGACATTTCTTGTTTATATTTTTTACTTGACTTGTCAAATAGATATCTTAAGTTCGAATCTCATTATAAATAACCTTAAACAATATATTTTAGTTATGTACCACAATTTTGTAGGTCTCCTTCCATAAATCTTTTCTAAATTAATCGATAAGAATTAAAAAAAAAAAGAGCATATATTTATAAGACATGGTAGTTGAAATCGATGTATGATAGATGGAGAGAGACACACGAATTTATTCTTGACACATGTTGTGATACCCCGTCCAACATTAAAAGTATAAGTGTATATGTCATGGAATATATGTGTGGGCCTAGGTGCTCATTGTCAACTCGGTATATCCCATTTGGTACAGCGAGAACGGTGTTAAGTAATTGACCGTGGGTACCGCTAGACCCATAGTTGAGGCGCGAGCTTGCGGGCCCCAGTCGTGACAGTTGATATCAGAGCGGGTAGCCAACCCAGACTACGGAGCTAAGTGCTACACCATATGTGCGGTGGGAGCCACCGCAAAAGTCCCGATATCCACTGGTTGATCTTGGGTTTAGGCTAATTCTGTTGGGACCTAGCGGGGACGCTAGGCCTTAAGGGGGGGATGAATGTGACACCTTATCCCACATTGGAAGTATATGTGAATATGTCATGGAATATAAGTGTGGGCCTAGGTAGTCATTGTCAACTCGAGATATTTTTTTTGGTACAACGAGGACGGTGCCAAGTAGTTGACTGTGGGTACCGCTAGACCCATAGTCGAGGTGCGGGCTTGTGGGCCCGGGTCGTGACAATTGGCATCAGAGCGGGTAGCCAGTCTGGACTAGGGAGCTAAGTGCTACATCATATGTGCAGTAGGAGCCACCTCTAGAGTCCTAATGTCCACTGGTTGATCTTGGGATTAGGCCAATTCTGTTGGGGCCCTAACGGGGACGCTGGGCCTTAAGGGGGTGAATGTGATACCCCGTCCTACATTGAAAGTATATGTGAATATGTGATGGAATATGTGTGTGAGCCTAGGTGCTCATTGTCAACTCGATATATCCCATTTGGTACAGCAGGGACAATACCAAATAGTTGACTGTGGGTACCGCTAGGCCCATAGTTGCGGCGCAGGCTCACAGGCCTAGGTCTTGACACGTGTTCACTTAAATACTTCATTTCTTTCCAATTAATTATATATATATGCCATGGTATATAACTAGGGAAAGAAATTCTTCCAATCTTAATCCGCAATCATTGGTGATCGATTGAAAATATGGCAAACTAACTGCTAATATTTTCAACTATAAAGAAGCTCCAAAATTGGTCAACCCTCAAGTTGTGATATGCTTGATTACTTTTTCATCCTTTTGAACTCTGTCAAGAAGGTGTAGCTCAGTTGGTAGCAACTTCACTTATGATTTGAGAGGTCATGAGTTCGAGATATGATAGAGACAAAAATGCCTCAAAATTTTAAATATATATATATATAACAATAACCTCAACATATGGATTGACAAGAAATGATTGCTCTAATGGTAACAGCTTCAATTATGACCACAAAAAATTCTAAAAAATTCTAATTAGGTTACAGATTAAAAAGGAAAAAAAATATTTGGATGAAAATGTTAGTACAACCGAATTATTCTAAACTACCATACCATACATTAATCTCTATATTTGAAATCACTTTTCTTACCAATCATAAATTTTTGGAATACATAATACTATGTGATTTTAATTTAATTTTATTTTTTGGGTAATATATATATATAATTTAAATGTCTCAAAGAAGACAAAGATAACCCTTAACCCACTTATACTTTCCTAAAAGCACCAAATAAGTGAAATCTTGAACAAGTATTGTAGCTCAATATCCACTATGGCTTGTTAGTTGTAGGATGATGAGAAACCAATGTATGTTGGTGTAAGTATATACATGTACATATATATTCAATTTGATATAGTTAAAAGAGACTACAAAATAATTATCTTATTGAATGTTCTAACAATAGTATAAAAATATCTTGTATCACTAATAATTCTTTTATTTTAACCAAGTAAATGTAATGCAATAACAAACAGTCTCATTTATAAATATAAATATTATATGAATTCAAGTCAAAAAAGTACTCTAAACTAATATATATATATATACATTCTTTACTTGATCAATAAAATTTGTGTGGTCATGTATGTTACATACATTGGTTTCATCATATGTCTTATAATAAAAATAAGGGCAAACTTTCCTCTAAAAAACGTTCATAACTTGCACTCCAACTTTTAAAAGTGTCCGCAAACTGCCCTTTCGTCAATTTTGACTGTTTGTTTTGACCGTTAAGTTGACAAACGCTCAAAATTTTAACATTTTTAAGGCCAAATTTAGGGGTAATTTTTTATCCATTTATAGAAAATTAATAAGAAAGTAATCAAAAATTTTAAAAGGACTTAATTTTAAGAATTAAAAAATTATGAGTCATTATTCAATTTTATTTCTTTTAGCGTTAAAGATCAGGGTTTAATTTATCTTCTTCGCTTCTCCTTCTTTCTTGCCGCCGCCGCCTCCACCAACTCCTCAGCCACCTCCATCAACTCCTCAACCGCCGCCACCAACTCCACCACCTTTCCAACGGACCTCTCGAAGCCATCCCCATCTCTGTTTCTCTATAACAGCACTTCCACTTCGCTATTTTGTTGCTTCTTCTCCTTCTTCTTCTTCATCGCCATTTCTCTCAAACCCTTAAAAAAAAAATTCAACCCCTTTCTCTCTCTAGAATTCCACAATTAATGCAGTCTTCAATGTCTCTATCCCTCTCTTCTCCTTCTCTTCCTACATTTTCCAGATCCGATTGCTCTTCGTCTACCATCTCCTCCCCACCATCACCACAGCGGATGACAACAACTCCCCTCCCTCCATTTCCGCCACCATGTATACTTCGAAGCTATCATCCATGGATCTTGATTTGAAGGAAGAAGCAGCAGAAATAGAAATCGTCCATGGGTGTGTGTGGTGGATGATGAAGGCAGACTGCCTGATGTTGGTGATTGGGGGAACAGAAATAGGGTGAGTAGTGGTGTTTCCTAAAGAGGTGGGTTTTGTTTCTTGTTTCTTGTTTTGTTGGTGGTGGTGATTATTTTTCTAGACCCTCGATTTTAGCCACACGGTATAATGTAGACAATTGTTGGAGCTTTTGTGTGGAAAGATTTACATTTGCGCTGTGGGCATTCGAATGGTCTGCAGATCAGGTGGAACTAGTAAGAATTTCTGGGTTACAACCACTTGCTGTTGTCGTGATCTGACAGAAAACAGATGGGGGAGGTGAAGGCGGCAGAGCTAGTGGTAGCGGTGGTGCAGTAGGTGGAGGCGGCGGCGGTGAGAAAGAAGGAGAAGAGAAAAAGATAAATTAAACCCTAATCTTTAAAAGAAATAAAATTAAATAATGACCCATAATTTTTTAATTCTTAAAATTAAGTTCTTTTAAAATTTTTGATTACCTTCTTATTAATTTTCTATGAATAGACAAAAATACCCCTAAATTTGGTCTTAAAAATGTCAAAATTTTGACCTTTTGTCAACTTAACGGTCAAAATTGACGGAAGGGCAAATTGTGGACCTTTTTAAAAGTTAGAGTGTAAGTTATGAACGTTTTTTAGTTCAAGGGCAAAACTTGAAATCGAAAAAAGTTTAGGAGCAACTAGGATAATTTGCCCTAAAAATAATTATATATATATATCTTGTTTGTTTTTGCTTTAATCCATTCTTGTAGTTGGTTGTTTTCTTTTAGATTGGTTTACTTTGACCACGATACATATTAATTAAATTATATACCATTAGGGTTTTGCTTTTGTTTTATAAAATTGTTTTACTTTATTGATAAATATGTGCATTATTGGCTATCTACAACATCATTATTTTTCTTTAATGTTTTTAGATTATCACTTTAATATTTTTCAAAATTATACATATTTATATTTTATATGTATAATTTTTATGTAGTGGAGCCTTGTTTAAACAAATTAAAAAAGTGATCAAGTGACTGTTTTATGTATAGTTTTTTTTTGTTTTTTTTTTTTAAATTATTTCCAATCTTAAAAAGCTATTATTTTTCATACAACTTATTAATAAATTGTACATGTAAAACAGTGACGTCTTTCAACCTTATATTATAATTTTAAGATTTTTTTTTTTAATTAAATTTGCTTCAAATTAATTGATAAAAATAGCGATTACCAAAATTAGATGTAGCTAGTGGAAGCAAATTGCACGAACTGTTAGAAGAATAGGTACTAAACAGAAAAATGACAAGTATTAATTCCAAATGAAGAAAATGACGGTAGCAGTTAGTTCGCTATTAGTAATAATTATTATTATTATTATTATAACAACCTTAATAATTGCCAACAATCACTACAAAAAAAAAAAAAAAAAAAAAAAAAAAAAAAAAAAAAAAAAAACCCCCGGAAAAAAGGGAAACGAGACCAAAAACAAAAAATAAAATAATAAAATGACATTAATCGCATAGGATTCAGAAAAGCTTTTAAAATATTAATAAAAATAATATATATATTAATTTAATTAATCTAAAAAAATTAATACAATTATTTCCATTTTTAAAATTAAAGATTATAATATCATTTTAAAATATTTTTAATTATTTAGAATGATGATAAGTATATTTTTAACTTTTTAATACAATTATAATTTTTTTAAAAATAATTATAAATATTAATTTAATAAAATAATTATGTTAATTTTTAAATTAATTGAATTAATATATATCTTATTTTTAATTTTTTAAATTAATTGAACTGAGAAATATTTTATTTTTATTAATATTTTAAATAATATATTAGGAGATGTCTTAATTAGCAAATAAAAGAAAAAAAAAATCAACGAATATATATAGATATATATATATATATATGTTTTACTTTATTTTCAATGTGGACATATCTAAATGCGTTGGTTGAAAACAGAGAATAAAATAATGGAAGACTTTGTCAAGAGAGGTAGTCAAATGGATTAGGTGAGCCTTTTTTCCGCTCTTAATTTATTATACTTTAATATAATTCATAACTTTTTATTATTATTCTATTATAATTCATGACAATTTAATTTAATAAATTTTAATATTTTTTTTATGTAGAAAATAATATTATAATTTAATGGTATGACTCTCTTTACTTAAATGTTTCATTAGGAATGGCTTTATGGTGCAATTCAACCCTGTGCTTAGGCCTGTCAATGGGTCCGAAATATTCGGATCTTATCTGGACCCTATCATAAAAATATCCATACCTAAAAATTAAATATTAATTGAGTTCGGATACAGAATTATAAATATCTTACTCGATACACATCCGATCCGATAATTTTAAAATTAAATATATTATATTGATCATGGTGTTGAAGTGCTTGAAAGAGTTTTTTATTTTATTAAATTATAAAAACATATTGAGTTTATATATATATATATATATTATCATTTATTTTATATTATTTCTTTTTCAATTTTAACTTTATATTTTTTTTTTCACAATTTTAATAATTTTTAAAACATTATATTTTAATTTATAATTTAATTTGTATGAATTATCAATTGCTAATATAATTAAATTATATTATAATCATTTAAATATAAATATTAAATTTAAAATAATTATATTTTTAAAACAAAATAAAATTTCGAGTAGGGTATGTCCAGTTTGGACTCGAGACCCGATAGAGTCGGATATAGATATAAAATTTTTGGATCCGTCGAATACCAAATAAGGTATGGGTCCAAAAATATTTTCTCGGGTCCGGGTACGAAACTAATAATACCGGGCCCAATTGGAGTTGATGGGCTTACATGTGCCCCACTCTTAAAAGTCTCTCTTCATAAATTCTTTTATGGATTAATCAATAAGAATACAAGATTATTTTAGTCAAGAAGGTTCAGTTCAATGATAACAGTCTCACTTATGATTCGAGACGTCATGAGTTTGAGACATATCAAAAGAAAAAGTTCTCAAAAAAAAAAAAAAAAAAAAAAAAAGATGATCACTAGGTAAATACTTGGTTAGAAAGTCAACCAATTGAGATCGTGAGACAGTAAATAAAAGGATAATGATGTCCTCTTCGCGCAGCTCACAAATAATACGACAGTCCGCAAACCAAAAGTCATGAAGAAATGCTGTGAAAAGTCTACACTTTTGAAGTAAAGATTGAGAACTATTTATAATTTAAGATGAAGATGAAATCTTTGAGTGGTGTTTTTGTAACAGTTACTACTTGCAAAATAAGGTAAATTGGAAATGTTGTCTCCTTTTTTATCCCTTCGAAGAGATTAAGTAGTAATAGAGCAAAATTATTGTATTTATATGAAAGAAGCTTTACCTTTCTTGGCCCCCAAGTAGGTAAAAGTGGGAGGCTTGTAAAACAAGCATTGTTCCTTGTAATGTAACCTTTATAAAGCCGCTCATTTGCTTTGTATATATTTATAGGATTAATAATTATGATCCTTGATGAGAGGCAAAAGTTGTTATATGTCGAGGTGACTTGACCTTGTATGTTCACTTTTTCAGTTTGGAGATTCACCTTGATCGTCTAGGCGAGAGTTTGCCTTTCCGAGTGAAGTGAGATGTCTAGGTGAGCTGCTGATTACAGCTGTCAATTTACCTCGCCAGGTGTTGCCTTCTCTTCAACCCCTCCACTCTCAAATAAAATATATTATTTATTGAGAGTGGACTTTAATTACTTCGTTATGGAGTTGCCACGTGGATTCTCCCATTAATTAATCAGGAAATATATAAAGTTATTTTTTTTAAAAAAAAAAACTTGAACTTCTTACTTCCCTCTGTGCTATCGTTGTCTTTTATTCTTCTACACTAAAATTATGAGTGTTTAGGTTGCTATCTTGGCTTGGGCACGTCTTGTCCTTTTTTGTGATTCTTGCTCGTAGCCATTGCTGTTTTCATTTTGCAAGAATTGTAAAGCTTTATTTGCAGTTGCCTGGTGATGGTTCGTTTCTTGCCAAAGTAGGAAGCTTTTTATCTGACCAGTTCATCTGCAAGGTATAGGGTTTATCAAGTATCTCTCTTTTCTTTTGTAGATTGTTTTCATTGGGTGTATAATGGGTAGAAAATCTGTAAGTAAGAAAGTTCTTGGGGCATTTGATCCAGAAACTTTGATTCTTTATGAGAGGTTCCTTGATGGGTAGCATATTTGTAAGGAATTTCAAGGGGTTCCTATCAAGGTGCATGATAAATGGGTTATGTCTATCAAAGAAATATATTGTGAGTCTTTGGGATATTCTGCTAATATATTCTTGCCGCTTCCTACTCCAATGATAGAATGTACCCTTATTAACATGTTATCCAAATTGATAAATGAAAAATTATCTTCTAACCTGCATTTTCACCATTTGATCTCTAGGGAGGAGTTGGTTGGTGACAGCGCAGACAACATGAATTCACAAGAGAGTAAGGCTGGAACTTCTGAGATTCACAGGAATACTTCCTCTGAGTTCCCTTTAGTCAGGAATATAGCTTCTAGGAGTGAAGTAGTTGAGATAGTGAAAAAAATGCAATATTGACATCACTAGAAATAGAGTATATAGGTGAGGTTAAGAATCCTTCCACTGTTTCAATCCCTGTTCCATTGGCGCATTTCTATGCAAGTCTTAGGTTGCCCATTGATCCTTTCATTGCTGAACTTTTTGATCTTTGTCATGGTCAACCTGCATGGTTTCCCCCTAATGTCATTCGTTATATGACTTGTTTTGTTGCTTTGTATCGTCGTCTATGTACTGAACAATCTGTTCCTCTGTTTCTTTATTACTTTAACTTGGTGAAATCTGCTGATGGAGTCATGTTTGTGAGACCAAATAGAGTCAAAGTTTCACTTTTCAATGCTATGCTCACTAAGATAAATTGGAGAAACAAGTGGGTTATTGTTGAATCTGCAAATGGTGTTCCCTTCAGCCTCTTGTTCACTCATTTGTAGTTCCTTCCTGTAAGAATTATGAGTTTACTCCTGAGGAAGATTTGTTCATCTCTACTGTTGAGGGTATCTTGGGAGATGATTACATTAATCAAAAACACTTCTTTTCCCATCAACACTGCTTGGCTAATGATAGTTTATTCGAACTAGGGATAGGAAGTTAAGAATCCCATAGAACAATGTTAGGGATATATGAAGATGTTGAGTATCCTTTATAAACTATTCATTAGGGCAGGAAGTTGAGTATTGAATGTTCCTCGTGTTCTGTTGCTAACAAGCTCATGTGCACTCCTCCCTTGGGTACTTCATAATGATTCATACTTCTGTGATATATACTCCTTTGCTAGTGATCTGATTTGCTGACCACTTTCTTTTCTTGTTATCATATAGCCAGATGGATTATTCTGCAATTTCTGCCAAGTGGTTGGCTGATTAGAAGACAAGACAGTCAAGGGTAAGTTCCCAAGACAAGAAAATTCCTCTTGTGGTTGGCAAAAAATAAGATATCAGATTTGCCAAAGAGGTTGGTGTTGTTGTTGTTCAGGAAGGCAAGACTGCTGAGAAGGATGCTGTTGGAAGAAAGACTAAAGCTGCTAAGAAAGCTATTGAAGAGAGAGGGTCCATCTTTGTCCCAAGTCCTCATAGACCTATGACTAGTATGTATTCTTTATTTCCTTTTTTGTCTATCTTTCAGATGTCTTTGTTGTTATTAATCATTGATGGCTTAACATTCTTTCTTTAGGAGGACAAAAGGCTAAGAAGGCTACCACTTCAAAGAAAGAAAGCTCCAAGAAAAGGACCTTAGTTGTTTCATCTTCTGAAACTGAATCATAGGATAACACTCCCTTGGTGAAGAGAAAGAAAGGTGCCCCTGTTACTCCTGTCACTCCAAAAGTGAGTGTTGAAGGAAGAACTAAAGATGCTATTGCTGCTTCTGAAAAAATGATTGTTGAAGAGGCTGTTGACATCTCCCTACCACAATCTCCAAGACCAATTCTTCATGATCCCCCTATTTCTTTACTTCCTAATCCTCCTATTTCCGCTCAATCTTTATCTCCTCTGTCTTCTAAATCTTTATCTCCACTTTCTGCTACTCTTAGGAGCTTTGAGAAAGGAAAAGCTCCTATGTTTGAAAAGGCTAGGACTGCAAGTTGGCATCAAGCAAATTTTCAATTGCCAATAGATTCTGAGGGTTTATCAGCATTAAGAGAAGAAATCATTCCATCAACCCCACCAATCAAGAATCTGAATTTGAATTCTCCTTAAGCTAAGAGTCAATTGGGGATGAGTATCTTAGCAAGGGCTGCTGATGTTGATACTCTTATTGCATTGGAATCTAAAGAAGCTGAGGACATTAGAAATGAAGCTGGAATTCTGCTGGCTATAGTATGTTTTCATAATCTTTTTTGTTCTTACTTTCCATCAATATCTGCTTGTATTGACATGATAATCTTCTATTTTTTGATTGTAGTTCAATTCTCATCTCATGAAGTTGCATGAATTATCATCTGACAATGCTCAAGCTATCAGGAAAGCAAAAATTCTTTTTGACAAGTTGGTAAAGGCTGAAAGTGAAGCCTTAAGACTGAAGGTTGAAGTAAGTGAAAGTAATAAGAAGGTTGTTGCTTTTTTTGCTTTGGATGCTGAAAGGGATATGCCTTAAAGGTAAAGCTTGCAGAAAAAGAAGAGAAAATTAAGGATTTGTTGATTGAGAAAGGTAAGTGGGTTGAAGAGGAGACTAAATTGAGAAAGGAGATTACTGAGGTGTCTAACAAGAGAGATGAATGGATAGACAGTTTGGAAGAGATAAAATAGGAGAATATGAAGATTTTAAAGGAAAATGAGGAATTAAAAACCTCACATTCCAAACCGTTTGATGAATGCACTTTTTTGAAGACTCAGCTGTAATCCTTCAATCTTGAAGACATCAAGAGGCAAGCAATGGAAGAATTTCAGTGATCCTAGGCCTATATCACTAGGTTGAATAACATTGCTATTGGCTATGTCAACAAGGGAGCTGCACACATCATCAGACAAATATAGCCTTTGGTTCAGGACAAAATGGAATTAGTGAAAGCTTTCCTTGAACCATTTGGTGGTGAAAGAGCCAGAGAAGGATCTATTTTTGTGCCTTTGTTGATGATGAACTCGAATCCTTAGCTAAGGATAATGCTAAGAATGGACGAGTTTGGAATGCTCCAAAGGCTGTGGTCCCATGTTTTTGGGATCTTGTGAATGAAAACTTGCCTACTATGTTAGTTGGAGAGATACTGGCAAGTGAAGAAGAATTTGTTGATCTTGCTAGTATTGTAATCCCCTATGAAGGCCCTTCAGGAGTTCAAGGTAAATCCTCTTCAACTGATCTTCCAGCTACAACCTCTCTTAATCAAGATATTACTGAGCCAAATCTAGGAGTGGAAGCATCAGCCTCAGTTTCTCCTCATGATGCATCAACTTGATTTTCTTCTGTCTTTGGCAACTCTATGTCTATCTTGTTCTTTCTCTTCCCCTCTTTTTGTTTCTACTTTTGATTAGCCTAAAACACTCAAGATGTTTATGAGAACTATAACTCTTCTGTGGTTGAATGCACAACCAACTTGTAGTTCTGATATTCAAGTGTCTTTGAACTTGAGCTGTTTAATATATATAATATGAAGTTTATATTATAACTTTGTCATTAAGTTTGTTCCATAAATTTTATTTCAATACTTAAACTATATGGTTAATAAATCTGTCATGTGCACATGAAATAAGAGGTCAAATTATGAACCTCAATGGATTGACTTTTTATTTTTGGAATTATAATTAAATTCCATGGTATTCAATCCTTTGACTCTGAAATTATATGTAAACTTCATAAATGTTTCATTGTATATTGGCTTTTGTGGAGGTTTATTTAATCATCATAATTCAAATTTGGAATTATGTTTAGATTCCATTGAGATTATATTTAAATCTCTTTTTAGAGGTATACTTTAAACCTCAGGAAGAAATATTTAGATTTCCAAATTTGGAATTATATTTAAATTACATAAAAGTTAAATTGAGATTATGTTTAAATCTCACTCTAAAATTATACTTAAATTTCATTTTGTTCAACTTATAGGCATATGTAAGCCTTAAAGAGGTATATTTAAGCCTCAATGAGGTATATTTAAGCCTCCAAAATTGGAATTATATTTAAATTTCATGAAAGTCGAACTGAGATTATATTGAAATCTCACTTTGAAATTATATTTAAATTTCATTTTGTTCAACTTATAGGCATATGTAAGCCTTAAAGAGGTACATTTAAGTCTCAGGGAGGTATATTTAAGCCTCCAAAATTGGAATTATATTTAAATTCCACGAAAGTTGAACTGAGATTATATTTAAATCTCACTCTGAAATTATATTTAAATTTCATTTTGTTCAACTTATAGGCATATGTAAGCCTTAAAGAGATACATTTAAGCCTCCAAATTGGGATTATATTTAAATTTCATGAAAATCAAACTGAGATTATATTTAAATCTCACTCTAAAATTATATTTAAATTTCATTTTATGGCATTACACATGTAATATACAAACTGTTACTGATAATATTTCTTCAAATAATCTGCATACCAAGGATTTGGCAATCGGAGTCCATAAGTTTTAGCAAGAATATAAGACCTTGGTTTGATAATTTCAACAACTTAATAAGGACCTTCCCAATTAGGAGTCAACTTATCTTTCTCAAGTTTCTTAGTAGTTACTTCAATTTTCCGAAGTACTAAATCTCCAATTACAAAAGATCTTTGATTCACTTTTTGATCATGGAAAAACTTGGTTTTTTGACGTTATGCATTCATCCTCACTTGAGATATTTGTCTTTTTCTTCTAATAAATCCAAATCAACCTTTCGAGAAAAATAATTATCCTCTGGTGTATAGCATTGTGTACGGTATGTGTTGATCATCATTTATGCTGGCGAAATTACTTCACTTTCATACACTAGTGCAAATGGAGTTTCTCCTGTTGGCCCCATAGCTGAAGTTCTAACTGACCACAGAACATGATATAATTCATGAACCCAAATTCTTTGATTTATCAGCCAAATTCTTCTTCAAAGAATTAAGAATTAATTTATTTGCAGCCTTTGCTTGTCCATTTCCTTGGAGACTAGTAACTGATAATTTCTAGTGCTTAATATTCAACCTATTGCATTCATTTATGAACTTCGTTGAAAACTGCAATCCATGATCAGAAACTACAGCATGAGGAACTCTAAAACGGCATGACACATAATCATGGATGAAATTCAAAACATTTTCTTCATCAGGTCGAGCCAAAGGTTTTCCTTCAATCCATTTAGAAAAGTAATCAACTGCCACTACCAAGTATTCCATTCTTGATCTTGCTTTCGGAAACTTTCCCATTAAATCCATTCCCTATATATCAAAAGGCCATGTAGAAATAATAGGAGTTTGTGGAGTCAATGGCAATCTTAGAAGAGAACCATAGAATTGACAACTTTCGCAATGGTGGACCAATTGTTCTGCATCTTTTCACAAAGTTGGCCAATAATAACCTTGATGAATGACCCTTTGTGCCAAGGATCTTGCTTCAGGATGACCACCACAAACACCTTAATGAATTTCTTCAAGTAGAGGTTTTGTTAATTTTGGTTCAACACATTTCAATAAAAGCTTTGAAAATGACCTTAGATACAATTCTCCATTATGAATCAAATATCAAGATGATTGTTTATGAATTTGTCGAGTAAGTATGGGATCATCCAGCAAAATATTTTTCTCAATGTAATTCTTTATTTCATCAATCCATGATGATGTCACATCAAATATGCTTTGAATATGAGGACCATATGATATTGCATGCCAGAACCTCTCTTCCAGTTCATAATGATTTTCATTGGGTAAATCACCTAAAGCTACTTTTGAGATATAATCAGTTAAAGCATTTTCACTTCGGTCTATCTTTTCAATATGAAGAACCTCAAAATTCTGCATTAAATTTTTATCCAACTCTAAATAAAGTAAAAGAGTGGAAGAATGAGCTGAAAACTCACATTGTATTTGTCTTACAGCGAGCTGAGAATCACTCCTGACAGAAAGATGTTTAATGTGTAAGGACTTTGCCCAATGTAATCCTACTATGAGTGCTTCATATTCGCTTCATTGTTAGATAAATCAAATTTAAATGTGATGCATTTCATTTCCACATACTCCAAAGTTGGAGAATGTAGGACTAAAACAACTTCTGCTCCACTTTTATTAACTGATCCATCAACAAATAAATTCTATTTAGGAAATTTCATTCTTTCCGGGGATGATGGAATTGTAGCTGGAGTAGACAAGAGTTTTGCACTGGTTTGATCATTTTATGAGAAAGATATTTCAGCTAAAAACTCAGCCAAAGCTTGTGCCTTAATGGTAGTTCTCGGAGTATAAGTAATGTCATAGGCACTCAATTCAATAGACCATTTCAATAGTCGACCAGATTAGTCTAGTTTATGGAATATTTGTTTCAGTGGCATGTGGGTATATACTGTAATGGGATGAGATTCAAAATAAGCTCGTAATTTTTGAGCTGAAACAACCAGCAAGTAAGCTAATTTTTTTTTTTATATTAGGGTACCTAGATTCAGGTCCATTTACAACTTTGCTTGCATAGTACACTAGTAATTGTTTATTCTCATCTTCCCTTAGTAATATGGAAGCTACAGCTAAGTCTATTGTGCTAGATAGACATATAGGCACTCTCCAGTGTGAGGTGAGCTAAGTAGTGGTAGACTGTCGAGGTACTGTTTGAGCTCCTCCCAGGTGGACTAACATTCAACTGTCCATTTGAATTCTCGAGTTGAACCTTTTAGCACTTTGAAAAAAGGAAGACATTCCTCAATAGATTTAGAAATAAATCTTCGTAAAGCATTCAAGCAACCATTAATTCGTTGTATATCCTTAATACAACTTGGCTCTTTCATGGCTAAGAGAGCTAAAATCTTTTTGGGGTTGGCTTTAATCCCCCTTTCAGTGACCATAGATCCTAAAAACTTTCCAGATTTAACTCCAAAGGTACACTTATTGGGATTGAGCTTCATGTGAAAGGCATCAAAAGTGGCAAAAACATCCTTCAAGTCTTCAAGATAAGAAGAGCCTATTTGAGTTTTGATGACCACATCATATACATAGGCTTCAACGTTTTTGCCAATGTGTGGTGACAAGATTTTGTTCACCATCCTTGGGTAAGTTGCACCAGCATTTTTTAATCCGAATGGCATGACATTATAATAATAAATACCTTGTGCAGCACTGAAGGCAATATGGACCTTATATTCCTCTTTCATTTTGATTTGATGATAATCGGAAAATGCATCAAGGAAGCTCAAATATCCAAATTCGGCAGTTGAATCAACCAAATCATCAATTCTTGGCAACGGATAACAATTTTTTGGGCATGCTTTGTTAAGATCAGTAAAATCAACACACATTTGCCATTTTCCATTTGCCTTCGTGACCATGACAACATTTGCCAACCAGGTTAGATAATGAATTTCTTTAATGAAATTAGCTTCTAGAAGTTCACCAACTTCTGCTCGCATTCTTTCTTCCTTTTCTGATCCAAATTTTCGTGGTTTTTGTTGCACAGGAATAAATTCCGGATCAATATTCAAATGATGGACAACAACTTTTTCAGAAATTTCAATCATGTGTGAAGTTTTCCAAGCAAAGGTGTGTTTATTCAGCTTCAAGAAATCTGTAATTTCAGCTTGCTCTTCCTTTGACAGTTCAGCTCTAATTTTCACCTTTTGCTGGAGAAAATGAGAATTGATGATTACTTCATGATATTCTTTCATTTTTTCTTCTTCTTAGCCTCCAAAGTGAAAAGACCATTTGATAATACAGCTTCAATCTCCGTGTGTTCAACAGGTGGAGAGGTACATGACTGTTGTTTCTTTTTTACTTGGACAAAATATTCCGACAAGTGGCAGGGATTACTTTAAAGTGTTGCAACTCCTTGAGTTGTTGAAAATTTCACACGTTGATGTGGCATGGAAACTATCGTGTCAAAGATGACTTGCGATGGTGCTCCCAAAATTGCATTATAGAAAGAATTTACATCCACTACACAAAATTTGATTTGTTTTGATCACAGCCGTTCTGCATTGGCCAAAGTAGTCATGAGCTCAATTGTACCTTTGACAGAAATTTTGTGTGCAGTGCATCCTTCAAGGCGGGTTCCACTTGGTTTGATGTTCTTATCGTCCAAACCCATTTCTTGGAAACATTCATAGAACAAGATATCTTTGGAAGCTCTTGTGCCCACAAGAACCCGTTTGATAGTACACTTATCCATTCTAGGAGATGTGACTGTAATATTCAATGTAATATGATTCCTTCTTGCTTCCAAGTCGGGAACTAACTCCGATCGTGAGAAAGAAATATGCTCTTCATGGTCAACATATTCACAAATATGAAAATCTTTTCTAGAGCATGAATCTGTTTTTTGAGTTGAGATATTGAAGGTATGTCATGATAAATTACATTAAGCCCTTTCTCCAGTCAGGAATGGGGTGGTCGAACTGGGTCACTTCGACCTGTCTGTCCTCCTTTCTCAGTTTGGTTTCTCAACTCGACACGATACTTCGTCAGATATCCTTTTTGGAGTAACTTTTCGATAACCTACTTAAGCTAAATGCAATTTTCAGTTGTATGCCCATAATCTTTATAAAATGAACAATATTTTGTTTGATCTCTTGTATCTTTTGAATAAGGATTCAGGGGCGTTAGGTCTTGAACTCCATATTTTTCTTTCAAAAGAGCAATCAAACTTTCCCTTGGAACTGTGAGAGGAGTGGAAAGCTCAATTTTTCGAGCCCTATTTTTTCCTTCTTGATATGATTTAAAACATGAACTCTTGTTGGCTTTGGAATCTCTTTCTGGATCTTTGCCTCGGCTCCTAGAATCTAACTTGCTTTCACTGACATCTTCTCCGAGTGCCACTTTTCTTTCCACATCAAACATTTAACCCAATGTTTTCGGCTTTCTCAATTGTAACTTAGTGAAAAGAGCAGGAGAGTTGAAGCCTCCTTCAAAACATGTCAAAATTGTGTCTTCACTGATGCCTTCTATTCCATCATAAATTCTTTTAAATCGCTCCAAGTAAGAGAGAAGTGATTCTCCCTCTTGCTACTTAACATTGGCGAGGTCACCTCGCGTGTTAGGAATAGTTCTAACCGTGCTGAATTTGTCAAGAAATTTCTTTTCCAAAGACGACCAAGAATCAATAGAATAAGATTTGAGTGAAGTGAACCAAGTTAGTGCTTTTTCTGATAAGGTACTTGGAAATGCTCGACACAACAAAGCTTCATTAGTGGTGATAAGACCCATGGTAGATTTGTATCGACATATATGTTCAAGGGGCCCTGTCTTACCATTGTAAAGTACAAATTAAGGCAATTTAAGATTTGAGTCAGGAGTTACCTCACGGATCCATTTTGTAAATAGTCCAATATCAATTATCCACTACATGCATGACTTAAATGATTTGTTTGTCTTGGGAGGAGACTTAGACCGTTGTGTCCTTGGTCTTTTGGCCATCTGCTTGGTATTTTTTGAAATCACACTTTGTGATTTTGCCGGTCGAGAAGAATGGCGCGATTCACCAAATTCACTCCTTTTTTTGAAAGTTTGTTGTTTGTGTTGTTTAGACACATTTGGAGTAATAGTTGCCTATTTGGATGATTCTGCATGGTGTGTCTTATTTGGTGTTGAATATTCTTCAACAATGGGAGCTCGAACTTTTTCAAGCAAAGTTTTCTGTGGCAAGGCTACTGGAGGATGGAGAAGATGACCAATAGCCGCCATCTTTGTGTACAGATTCGAATATTTTTTCATGATCTCATTCTCTTTTTTCAATTTTTGTAACTCATCCTTCATTTTCCGGATAGTTTGAGAACTTTCTTCATTTTGTGCAACAGACTTTCCTCTGTTTTCATTGAGATGATCACGCAGGTCTCCTACTCTTGGTCCTAGTTGTTCAGAAATGGGTCTTCTTGTTTGATTATTCCATATTTGAGATTGTTGTGATGGAGTGTCATGCATTGACACTACTTGGGGCATTGAAATTGCTTGATCACGTGTACCACGATTTTCATTTGTAGGAGAAATTTGAGTAGTAGCCATCATTAACAAAGAAAAACTTTCAATTGCCAGTAACGGAACCAAACTGATGATGCAATCAACCCGTGAACCGATAGTCGTGAAGAAATGCCGTGAAAAGTCGACACCTTTGAAGTAAAGATGGAGAACCACTTATAATTTAAGATGAAGATGAACTCTTTAAGTGGTGTTCTTGTAACAGCTACTACTTGGAAAACAAGGAAAACTTGAGAGGTTGTCTCTTTTCTTGCCCCTTTGAAGAGATTAATTAGTAATAGAGCAAAATTGTTGTATTTATATGAAAGAAGCTTTACCTTTCTTGGCTCCCAAGTAGGTAAAAGTGGGAGGCTTGTAAGACAAGCATTGTTCCTTGTAATGTAAGCTTTATAAGGAGACGCTCTTTTTTTTTTTTTTTTGTATATATTTATAGGATTAATAATTATAATTCTTGATGAGAGACAAAAGTTGTTATATGTCTAGGTGACTTGACCTCGTATGTTCACTTTGTCAATATGGAGATTCACCTTGATCGTCTAGGTAAGAGTTTGCCTTTCCGAGTGAAGTGAGATGCCTAGATGAGTTTCTGAGTACAACTGTCAATTTATCTTGCCAAGTATCGTCTTCTCTTCAAATGAATTCAAGAATAGCAACAAATATAACTTTATATTCGGTTTTAACGAAAGAGTGAAAAATAATCAATTACTTCTTACTTTTCAACAAATAAGATAAGTATCGAAGGGTATAAAGAAGTCTGTGGTGTATCGCCTCGTCATGGATAGGAAATGATATGTATTCTCCTGAAAAAAATAAATATTATTCAAGACTTCTGCAATTGAAAAATTATAAATTCATCTAGTTTAGTTTAAACGAAAATTCTCTATATTGGTTTAACTTTTCGAACTTGGTTCTAAATCTTAAAAAATTAAAAATTTAGTCTTATAACTATTTATATTTTTCAAACTTAGTTCTATATATTAAAAAAATAAAAAATAAAAAATTTGGTCCCATAATTATTTTTAACTTGGTCATTCCAATTAAATTTGTGAAATTTTTTGATTGTTTAAGTCACATAAAAACACATAAGAAAAGCATAATATTTTATCTCTTGTTATAAAATGTCATCATAAAATTAAGAATGTACTTTTTGCGTGACTTAAACAACTGAAAAATTTTTTAAATTTAATTGGAAGGACTAAATTACAAAAACAAAAATAGTTATAAAACCAAATTCTTATTTTTTTTTTTTTTAAAAAAAAAAATTTAGGACTAAGATAAAATATAAAAAAAAAAAAAAAAAAAAAAAAATTATAAGATCAAGTTTGTAATTTTTAAAATTTAGGACCAAATTTAAAAAATAAAAATAGATATTTTTCCTTAGGTTAAACCATATAAAAAGACTTTTTTAAAAAAAAAAATTTAAACATTTGTCTCAAGTCGTATAATTTCTTAAATTATAAGTTACACCTCGTCAACAACCATATAAAGAGCCTAGCTTCATCTTAGTCGACCATTCGCACGACAGTGAAGGCAAATAATTCAGCAGACAAGCATGTCTGAAGATTGATGCTTGTCAGTCTACTATAATTTTGCTTTTCAGTTTGTCGTCATGTTTTCTTTTTCTTTTTTTGCCTGAAAAAGGAACGATTGTATTAATAGAAAAAGTACTTACAAAGAGAAGACTAGCTACTCTCAGAAGTAGATAAAAAGAGCCTAATCTGTCTAATAAGACGGGCAACCCTAACATGAGTAGGGGGGTAACTCAAAAGAATGATCAAACAGTAAAGAGTTACGCCAATGCCAAATGGCACTGGACATAAAACGGAAGAAAAGAGCCCAAGATAACATTATCCACCGAGATAGAAAGGGATGAAGCAACATTCCAGTCAATCCATGTATCAATGTCCTGCAAAGTGTGGAATGGGATAAAATGAGGATCATGATGAGGGAGGCAGAAATTCCAAGCAGCAGCAGCGATTCTTTATTAAAACTATTGCCGACACTTCTTTATTATTTTCTGGCAGAGTGCCTAAACAAAGTTGGATTTTCCCCCATATTTTATTTACCCAATTCATACCGTTATTGTGTAAATTTAAAGGTCACATAATTTTTTCTTTTTAAGACATCTTTTAATAAGGTTGTCTAAATCATCATCGATAAAAAATAATATATTTTTAATTTCCTTCGTTATCTTTTATCCCTTGTTTTTAAGGTAAAATTATATTTTACCTTTTTCTCATGGTTCATCAGGCTGCTAGACACTCTTTGGGACGTCAAAGTGCCGCCTAAAGTTAGGCATTTCTTATGGCGATTATGTCACAACACTCTGGCACGTAAATCTAATCTCTACCGTAGGCATGTCCTCACCGACCTGCTATGTTCAGGCTGTCTCGTTTCTGCAGAAGACGACACACACATTCTGTTGGACTGTGATTTTGCCAAGGTATTTTTGGGACTGCTTGAATTTCAATATTGCGCACTACACAAGCAAAGCTAATTCATGGAGTCATTTGCTGTAAATTATCCATGATGAGGCACAATACTGAGCAAAATATAGAGCAGGTGAGCATGACATTGTGGGCACTTTGGATGGCACGGAATGACCGGGTCTTTAATGATCGTAGAACTACGGCGGAAACAGTAGTTGAACAAGGGTTAGGGTTTCTGAATACTTTTCAAGATCATCAATACTCAAATATCACTCCAACTCGAGAGCTTCAACAGGAGCACTGGGAACCACCGCAAAGAGGTTTCTTTAAACTTAACATCGATGCCTCATTTCACAATGGCTCAGCTGGCTATGGCTGTGTCCTAAGAGATCATACAGGTCTATGTATCTTCTCAGGAGCAGGACCACTGGAGAGCATATTTTCAGCGGAACATGCTGAAATTCAGGCATTTGGCGAGGTGTTACATGGCTGCAACAATTTTCATTTCATCCTGTGATTGTGGAATCTGACTGCCGAAGGATTGTCATGGCTTTTCATAAGTCCTCTGAAGACTTAACACCCGTAGGGCATTTCATTGATACCTTAAGACATGCACGCATGGCTCAGAATTTTTTTATGTTACAATATGTGCCTAGATCAGGGAATGGCGTTGCTCACAGCTTAGCAAAGCTAGGACAATCGCTCCCACATGATGTGTGTTGGTTTGGTGTCCTTCACCCGTCTGTCATGTCCATGTTACACAGACTGAAAAAAAAAAAAAAAACAAAAAGGTAAAATTATATTATCTATTGATGAGAAAATTTAAAGAAAATTAGATAATTTGGTCATTAATATTAAAATTATATTAATAATTTTCCCCATAAGTAAAAATATCCTCAACTTGGACTTTTCAAGGTCCAGAGCATGGCCACAACTGATCAAGAAAAAATAAATACTGATAATTCTATACCTTCTGCTTACAAATAATACAAACCAGATTACAAAGAATCCTTCCTTTCAAGCTTCCATAACTATGGCTCCCAGGACTCTACAGCTCTTTGTATTAGTTTCAATCATTAGTCTTCTTCACATAAATCTATGTTTTGCACAAACTAGTGTAAGAGCAGCGTATTGGTTTCCAGGCAGTGAATTTCCAGTCTCAAATATCGACTCCACTAAGTTCACTCACTTGTTTTATGCTTTTGCAAACCTTGATTCCCAATCCAAGCAGGTTACGATATCTTCCTCAGATGCTGCTGCTTTCTCCCAGTTCACCGAAACCGTCCAAGTCAAGAACCCTAATGTTAAAACCCTTCTGTCGATCGGTGGTGGAAATTCGAAAAGTACAGATTTTGCTGCCATGGCCAGTCAATCGGCTTCCAGGAAGGCTTTCATTGATTCTTCGATTAGACTAGCAAGGTCTAATGGATTCTACGGTTTAGACTTGGACTGGCAATACCCACTGGTGGCTTCTGATATGACAAACTTAGGTTTACTCCTTGACGAATGGCGTGCGGCGGTGAATAACGAGGCCAGGAGCAAACGGTTACTTTTATCCGCCGCGGTTTCGTACAAACCGGACGTGGATGGTTTACGTTACCCAGTTGGATCCATTTCCAGAAACTTGGATTGGATCAATGTGATGGCTTATGATTTCTTCGCCCCAAACAGATCTGATGCGAAAGTAACCAATTCTCACGCTGCGTTATACGATCCCTCTTCAGCCCGCATCAGTGCTAGGGACGGCATTGAAGATTGGATCGGGGCAAGAGTTCCGGAGAAGAAGTTAGTTCTGGGTTTGCCATTTTATGGGTACGCTTGGCGATTGGTGGATGCCAATAACCATGGTATCGGAGCTCCGGCTAACGGACCCCTGTTTTCCATGGATGGTTCCATCGGTTACAACAGGATCAAGGAATTTATCGCCCAGAACAGGGCTACAGCTGTGTATAATTCAACCGTAGGAACCGATTACTGCTATTCTGGAACGACATGGATAGGTTATGATGATACTCGAACAATCTCTGCCAAAGTTTCATTTGCTAAACAAAAAGGGCTGCTCGGATACTTTGCTTGGCATGTTGCTGCTGATTCCAACTGGGCTCTTTCTAAACAAGGTCAGTAGGACCCAAAACTATATGAATAATTTATTTATTTATTTATTTTTCGTAGTGTAGAATGACTCTCAAACGACATCTTTAACTTATATATACATTCATATTACTAAGTAGATCATTTGAAGGAAGTAAATTATGATCCCAAGTTTTTAAACAATTACATTAAAAACTTGCATATGTGAGTGTAATTTTAAATTTTCAGTCTCAATTAAATCAACAGAGCACTTTACCACCTTACCACCTGCCGATATATGTCAAAACAAAAGAGTTTCTGAACTCATGTATCATGCTGATTACTCTGAGATCTACGTATAAATTCTCTGATTAGTATAGAGATAATCTTTTACAGCCTTTGAAGAAGAAGAAGAAGGAGGAGATCAACTAAAAAAGAAACTTTTACTAGTGGCGGTATTACCTGCAATTGGTTTTTCCATTCTCCTTTGCACAATAGTATACTGCCGGAAAAAAAAAATTATCAAATTGAAAGGTATTCTTTTTCTTTTAATATTAGGGCAAAGTTCTACTTATTTTGCTTCCTTAAAAGAAAAGAAAAGTAAAACTTTGTGTACATGTTTTTCAGTTTCAAGGACAAAGGCTTCCTTCAGCAGATTACAATCCCCTAGTCTGCAAGTTTTCAGCTTTGCCTACATGAAAGCAGCGACTGAAAATTTTTCTGAGGCAAAGAAACTTGGAGAAGGTGGTTTTGGTCCCGTTTATAAGGTGATATTACATAACCTTTGTTACTTTATTTGATGAAATGGTATAATTTAGGAAAATTTTAATCACAGAGTTGTGGAAGAAAGAATTCTAATGAATGAGATAAGAATTAACAAAGTCTAATTCAATTATATATTTTAGATAAAACGATGTAGAATTTCTTTATTCATTTCAGAAAGATAACTAGAATTTCAATAACTATAAAAAGAACTTTTTAGTTCACTTAGATGAAAAGGTTACATCGATCATCAAAAGAAAGAAGAATAAGGCAAAAAAAATTAGGCTATATTCTGGGAAAATCAAACTTCCATTGAAGAGAAGACTTGAAGAATTAGCATATTATCTATTACAGTATTCTAAGTTCACTGCAAGCTATGGATAGAAGAATAATTGCAGGTTATGTTAGACCAATAAGATGAATTGAATAGCGATTAGATATTCTCCAAACAGAAAGCATTATTTTAGGAACCTATCATGTCTTTCTTTTCTCTGATGCAAAAGTATTTAAAATACAATGAAACGGATTCCAATTATGAATAAGCTCCGGCTAAGCTTAGAAATGCAAGTTGCCAATATTTTGTTCACTAATGATTTCAAAATTTTCAGGGAAACTTAATGGATGGCCAGGAAATAGCTGTGAAAAGATTGGCTGGAAATTCAAAACAGGGATCAGAAGAATTTAAGAATGAGCTTGTATTAGCTGCAAAATTACAACATGTCAATCTACTAAGACTGTTGGGATTTTGCAATGAGGGCAAAGAAAAGCTGCTAATCTATGAATTCATGCCTAATAAGAGCTTGGATTTTTACCTTTATGGTTTGCCATTTCCCACACTGTTTACTATTAGTAATAACTCCATTGTTGCAAACATTTTTGGGTTGAATCTTTTACCTCCAAAACAAATATTGCCATTTTCTATCTACAAAAATGTTTATGATAACTATGTTTTCAGAAAAGAAGAAATAATATTGATAATAATAACAAACAATAACAAAACCAAAATAGATGAATAAAAGAAGGTGATTGGTGATTTTGTTAATGCAGATCCAATTAGACATCAACTCTTGGATTGGGAAAAGCGTGTTGGTATTATAGAAGGGATTATACAAGGTCTTCTCTATCTACAGGAGTATTCAATATACACGGTGATCCACAGGGACCTGAAAGCTAGCAACATATTATTGGACAATGAAATGAAGCCTAAAATATCTGATTTTGGGATAGCAAGAATTTTTAGAAAGGATGAGCATGAAGCCGAAACTAGCCGGATCATGGGAACATAGTAAGTGGATCATAAACATTTATAGTTTATAGTTCTGCAATCAAGTTCTCAATTTCTTTTTCTACCTTTTTTGGGGCGGTTGGTTTCTTCTGTTTCTGCTAAATCAGTGGATATGTTCCCCCCGAGTATGTAAAACGAGGCATGTACTCCAAGAAGTAT
>JAXGGT010015123.1:7699-18116 GCA_035583425.1 Marsdenia floribunda
AGATTGGCAGTTTAAAATGTCTAGGCCAGTTGATTTTGTCCGACAATGAAATAACAGGTGAAATTCTCTTTAATATTTAAGAATTCTACACTTTGGTTAATTTATAATGAGTTTTTATTTTTTGGGGTTGGACATTGAAGGAGAGAATGGAAAGATGCATTGCTTTCTTTTTCTCATTTTTTTTTTTTTTTTTCTGTTCAATTTTTAATGCTTTCTTATGTCCCTTTGAAATAAACCAAATTATTGCTTTCCATTTACGGATGCTTTCTCAATTCTTCCCTTTTTTCGTCTCACTTTTAACAAACGATGGAATTCTTTTTTTCTTTAAAAAATTTTATCATAATTTTTCACAATATATAATGAGTTATCATTCCTTTTCTGATTTTTTTTTTTATTATTATTACAATTTTATCCTATTTGAAACCAACACATTGTTTGTATCTATTTGGGTTCTCTTGCATTCCTTTTTACCATTTTTTACGTTCCTTAAGTTCAAACATTAAATTAAGATATTAGATCTCTATCGGATGAAAAACATATTTAACTTTGATGGTATATCTTTTAACATATACTAATTAAAAGGTAAAATATTTTGATAATTTCTTTCAAAATATATCATTATTGAACGTGACTATTCTATGGATATAAAATTAGAAAATATACTTTTCCCTCCTTCAAAATCTTGTTAAACTACGGCTTAACATGTTACACAAGGAAGTTCTCAAATATACTAAAATAAAACATAAACATGTAATATAGTCTTAAATAAAAGAAAAATGATTTATTGAGAATATAAAATAAAACTCTCTTTTATTAAAAATTACTTAATTTAGTTTTTTGTTTACATAAAAATAAGTTTTATTTAGTAAATATATGTATATATTTAAATTTATGAAAGTTATAAATTATATATATATTATTCGAGTAATACAAAGGCTAAACAAAGTTACGTTTTGTCTGGAGCTATTTGCGGGTATTTTAGTAGTTACTTTTCTTTTAGAAAAGTAGCTTTTTTATTTCTTAGTGAAAATAAAATTGAAAAAGTCAATTTGATTTTTTTTAAAGTGATAAAATTTGTTTGAAAAATATTTTATTTTGGCAAAAATCGATTCCATAATGATAATGTAATCATTTAAATATTTATATTTATTTGAGATTTCAGTGTTACTAAATTAAATCAATTAATGAATGATGTTTTTATTTTGTATCAATTTAAAATTTAAAATTTTATTACATGGTCTGCCATTAATAGTAAATATAATGCAATTGCAAAGAAAGTTTGCTTTGTTTATCTTAATTGACGTTCAAAGAATTTTCAACGATGTCAGTAACTTTCAAATCCAAATATTTGGAAATATATAGGCATATAAAAAAAAAAATAATAATTTTTATGATCTGTAAAAAATTATCACTATCACGGGGCACGATCTTCCACTAATATATGCGTCTTTGTACTAATGATTATATTAATTTAAGACATTATATGTTACAACCGTATGTATGCTCCTCTAATCATATACTTTTGAAAGTTAATGTCAAGTTTGGTTCATTTCTTGTTTTTCTTGCATTTTATTTTTTCATTTTTGGTATAGTTCTTTAATTGGGCCTAATATTCTTGAATATTTTTAACCGACAGGTGTAGTTCCAAAAGAAATTGTCATTTTAACTTCTCTACAAGTGTTGTATTTTGGAAACAACAAAATAACATATGAAATTCTATTTTACATACAGAAAATTTACACTTTTTAGAATTTACCTTGAGTTATTCCTTTTGTTTCAAAATTATATGTCATTGTAGAATAATATATACACAAACACATATTGTATTTTTCTAGGCCAACACATTTGGAGAGATAATAACATATAAATAGAATCAAAATCATTTGTTATAACACGATAACATGATATATTATTTATGCATTTTTTAGCTAGATTTGTTATTATTCATGAACATTCACTATTATAGTCAAATTCTATCTAAGTGATTTGTTAAAGAAAGATTTTCCAAATTCTTTTATGAATACATTTGTCATATTAAAAGCTTTTCTTTTTAATTACATGATTAACAAATATATTCCATAATATATGAATTCTTTTGTCTTTTCTAATCTTACGTATCTGTAACACATTCTTGTACATTTTTAATTTGTAGGTCAAATTCCAAAAGAGATTGGCAGTTTAGATTCTCTAGACCAGTTGAGTTTGTCCTACAATGAAATAACAGGTGAAATTCTCTTTAATATTTAAGAATTCTACACTTTGGATAATTTATAATTAGTTTTTATTTTTTGCGGGCTTGAAATTTAAGGAGAAAATGGACGGATGCAATGCTTTTCTTTTCCTCTCTCTCTCTCTCTCTTTTTTTTTTTTTTTTTTTTTTTTGTTTAAATTTTAATGCTTTCTTATGTCGTTTTGAAATAAACCAAATTATTCCTTTCCATTTACGGATCCTTTCTCAATTTTTCTCCTTTATCGTCTCACCTTTAACAGAAGAGGGAATTCTTTTTTTTTTTTTTTTTTTTATTTCAAAAATTTTATTACAATTTTTCACAATATATAATGAGTTATCATTCCTTTTCTGATTTTTTTTTCTTTTATTCCTATTTTATTTTATTTGAAACCAACACATTGTTTATATCTATTTAGGTTTTCTTGCATTCTTTTTTACCATTTTTTACGTTCCTTAACTTGAAACATTAAATTAAGATCTTAGATCTCTATTGGATGAAAAACATATTGAACTTTGATGGTATATCTTTTAACTTATACTGATTAAAAGGGAAAATATTTTGATAATTTCTTACAAAATATATTATTATTGAATGTGACTATTCTAAGGATATAAAAATAGAAAATATACTTCTCCCACCTACAAAATCTTGTTAAACTACGGCTTAACATGTTACACTAGGAAGTGCTCAAATATATTAAAATAAAACATAAACATCGAATATAGTCTAAAATAAAAGAAAATGATTTATTGAGAATATTAAATAATATTTAAGATTTGTCTTGAGTTATTTGGGGGGGGGGGGGTATTTGAATAGTTACTTTTCTTTTAGAAAAGTGGCTTTTTTATTTCTAAGTCAAAATAAAATGGAAAAAAAGTCAATTTGATTTTTTCAAAGTGATCAAAGTTGTTTGAAAAATATTTTATTTTGGAAAAATAGATTTCATAATGATAATGTAGTCATTTAAATATTTATATTTATTTGACATTCCAATGTGACTCAATTAAATCAATTAATTAATGAAGTTTTTATTTTGTATCAATTTAAAATTTAAAATTTTATTATATGGTCTACCATTAATAGTAAATATAACACAATTGCAAATAAAGTTTGCTTTGTTTATCTTAATTGATGTTCAAACAATTTTCAACGATGTCAGTTACTTTCTAATCTAAATATTTGAAAATATATAGGCATATAAAAATTAAAACATAATTTTTATGATCTGTAAAATATTATTACAATTACGGAGCACGATCTTTCACTAATATACGCTTGTTTATACTAATGACTATATTAATTTAAGACATGACATGTTACAACCTTATGTGTGCTCCTCGAATCATATAATTTTGAAAGTTAATGTCAAGTTTGGTTCCTTTCTTGTTTTTCTTGTGTTTTATTTTTTTTTTATTTTTCTTATAGTTCTTTAATTGGGCTTCATATTCTTGAATATTTTTAATTGACAGGTGTAATTCCAAAAGACATTGGCAATTTAACTTCTCTACAAATGTTGTATCTGTGGAACAATAAAATAACAGGTGAAATTCTTTTTAAAATAGAAAAAAGTTACACTTTTAAGAATTTACCTTGAGTTATTCCTTTTGTTTCAAAACTATATGTCATTCTAGAAGAATTTATACGCACACAAATATATTGTATTTTTCTAAGCCAACACATTTGGAGAGATAATAACATATAAATAGAATCAAAATCATTTGGTCTTGATATGTTGTTCATGATTTTTTTTAGCTAGATTGGTTATCATTCATGAACTTACACTATTATAGTTAAAGTTTGTCTATGTGATTTGTTAAAAAAGATTTTCCAAATTCGTTTATTAAAAATTTTGTCCTATTAAATGCTTTTCTTGTTAATTACATGATTAACAAATATATTCCATAGCATATGAATTCTTTTGTCTTTTCTAAATTTATGTATCTATATCACATTCTACAACATATCTAATTTGTAGGTAAAATTCCAAAAGAGATTGACAGTTTAACTTATCTTGACCAGTTGGAATTGTTCAATAATGACATAACAGGTAAAATTCTCCTTATTATTTAAGAATTCTACACTTTTGATAATTTATAATGAGTTTTTATTTTTTGCGGGTTTGGAATTGAAGGAAAGAATGGACGGATGCATTGCTTTTCTTACTCTCGCTCTCTTTTTCTTTTTCTGTTTAATTTTTAATGCTTTCTTATGTCCTTTTGAAAGAAGCCAAATTATTCCTTTCCATTTACGGATGCTTTCTGAATTCTTCCCCTTTTTCTTCTCACTTTTAACAACGGCAGGAATTCTTTTTTTCTTTCAAAAATTTTATTACAACTTTTCACAATATATAATGAGTTATCATTCCTTTTCTGATTCAAAAGTATATGTCACACTAGAATTTTTTTTTTTTTTTTTTTTTTTTTTAAAATTTTTACTGTTTTATCTTACTTGAAGCCAACACATTGTTTGTGTCTATTTAGGTTTTAATTTCTTGCATTCCATTTTACCAATTTATAAGTTCCTTAAGTTGAAATATTAAATTAAGATCTTTGATCTCCATTCGATGAAAAACATATTTAACAATGATGGTATATCTTTTAACATATACTAATTAAAAGGTAAAATATTTTGATAATTTCTTGAAAATATATTATTATTGAATGTGACTATTGTAAGGATATAAAATTAGCAAATATATTTCTCCCACCTTCCAAATCTTGTTAAACTACGACTTGACATGTTACACATGGAAGTGCTCAAATATATTAAAATAAAACATAAATATTGAATATAGTCTTAAATAAAACAAAACGATTTTTTGAGAATATTAAATGAAACTCTCTTTTATTAAAAATTTCTTAATTTAATTTTTTATTTACATAAAAAATAAGTTTTATTTAATAAATATACGTATATATATACTCATTTATGAAAGTTATAAATTATATATAAATTATTCAAGTAATACAAATGCTAAACAAGGTTAAGTTTTGTCTTGAGTTATTTGGCCGTGTTTGAATAGTTACTTTTCTTTTAGAAAATTAGCTTTTTTTTATATATTTTTTATTTCTAAGTGAATATAAAATTAAAAAAAGTCAATTTGATTTTTTGAAAGTGATAAAAGTTGTTTGAAAAATATTTTATTTCGGCAAAAATAGATTCCATAATGATAATGTAATCACTTAAATATTTATATTTATTTGACATTTCAGTGTTACTCAATTATATCAATTAATTAATGAAGTTTTTATTTTGTATCAATTTAAAATTTAAAATTTTATTATATGGTGTACCATTAATAGTAAATATAATATAATTGCAAATAAAGTTTGCTTTGTTTATCTTAATTGATGTTCAAACAATTTTCAACGATGTCAGTCATTCTCGAATCCAAATATTTGGAAAGATATAGGCATATAAAAAAAAAAAAAAAACATAATTTTTATGATTTGGAAAATATTATCACATTCATGGAGCACGATCTTCCACTATTATACGCTTGTTTGTACTAATGACTATATTAATTTAACACATGACATGTTACAACCTTATGTATGCTCCTCGAATCTTATAATTTTGAAAGTTAATCTTGTTTGGATGCTTTCTCAATTCTTCCCCTTTTCCTTCTCACTTTTAACAATCGCGGGAATTCGTTTTTTCTTACAAAAATTTTTGTACAACTTTTCACAATACATAATGAGTTATCATTCCTTTTCTTATTCAAAAGTATATGTCAGCCTAGATTTTTTTTTTTTTTTTTTTTTATTACTATTTTATCTTACTTGAAGCCAACACATTGTTTATTACTATTTTATCTTACCATTTTTTAGGTTCCTTACGTTGAAATATTAAATTTAGACCTCAGATCTCTATTGGATGAAAAACATATATAACTTTGATGGTATATCTTTTGACATATACTAATTAAAAGGTAAAATATTTTGATAATTTCTTACAAAATAAATTATTATTGAACGTGACTATTCTAAGGATATAAAATTAGAAAATATACTTCTCCCATCTTCAAAATCTTGTTAAACTACGACTTAACATGTTACACAAGGAAGTACTCAAATATATTAAAATAAAACATAAACGTCAAATATAGTCTTAAAGAAGAAAATGATTTATTGAGAATATTAAATAAAACTCTCTTTTATTAAAAAATTACTTAGTTTAGTTTTTTATTTACATAAAAGTAATATATGTCTATATATACATTCATTTGTGAAAGTTATAAATTATATATATTATTCAAGTAATACAAATGCTAAACAAAGTTAAGTTTTGTCTTGAGTTAATTGGGGGTATTTGAATAGTTACTTTTCTTTTAGAAAATTAGTTTTTTTATTTCCAAGTGAATATAAAATTGAAAATAGTCAATTTGATTTTTTTCAAAGTGATAAAGGTTGTTTGAAAAATATTTTGTTTTCGCAAAAATATATTACATAATGATAATGTAATCATTTAAAAATTTGTAATGATTTAACATTTTAATGTTACTCAATTAAATCAATTAATTAATTAATTTTTTATTTTGAATCAATTTAAAATTTAAAATTTTATTATATGGTCTACCATTAATTGTAATAATAAAACAATTACTAATAAAATTTGCTTTGTTTATCCTAATTGATGTTGAAATAATTTTCAAAGATGTCAGTCACTTTCTAAACTAAATATTTGGGAAGATGTAGGCATATATATATATAAAACATAATTTTTATGATCTGCAAAATATTGTCACTTTCACGGAACACGATCTTCCACTAATATACGCCCGTTTGTACTAATGATTATAGTAATTTAAGACATGGCATGTTACAACCTTATGTATGCTCCACTAATCATATAATTTTGAAAGTTAATGTCAAGTTTGGTTCCTTTCTCGTTTTTCTTGTATTTTAATTTTTCATTTTTCTTATAGTTCTTTAATTGGGCCACATATTCTTGAATATTTTTAACCGATAGGTGTAATTCCAAAAGAGATTGGCAATTTAACTTCTCTACAAGTGTTGTATTTGTCGAACAACAAAATAACAGGTGAAATTCTCTTTGACATAAAGAAAATTTAGATTTTTCAGAATTTACCTTGAGTTATTCCCTTTGTTTCAAAATTTTATGCCATTGCAGAATAATATATACACACACATATATATTGTATTTTTTGAAGCCAACACATTTGGAAATATAATAATGTATAAATAGAATCAAAATCATTTGGTCTTGATATATTATTTATGAATTTTTTAGCTAGATTTGTTATTCTTCATGAACTTTCACTATTATGGTCAAAGCCTATCTAAGTGATTTGTTTAAAAAGATGTTTCATATTCGTTTATTAAAAATTTTGTCATATTAAAAGCTTTTCTTGTTAATTACATGATAAACAAATATATTCCATAGTATATGAATTCTTTTGTCTTTTCTAAACTTATGTATCTGTATCACATTCTACTACATAGATTGACAATTTAATTTCTCTAGACCAGCTGGATTTGTCCAACAATGCAATAACATGTGAAATTCTCCTTAATATTTTGGAATTTTACACTTCTAATAATCTATAATGAGTCTTTTTTTTTTTTTTTTTTTTTTTACGGGTTGAAATTGAAGGAGAGAATGGACGGATGCTCTGGTTTTCTTTTTCTCTCTCTTTTTTTCAGTTCAATTTTTAATGCTTTCTTATGTGCTTTTGAAATAAACCAAATTATTCCTTTCCATTTACGGATTCTTTCTCAATTCTTCCCTTTTTCTTGTCACTTTTAACAAACGAGGGAATTCTCTTTTTCTTTCAAAAATTTTATTACAATTTTTCACAATATATAATGAATTATCATTCCTTTTGTGATTCAAAATTATATGTCAGACTAGAAGGTTTTTTTTTTTTTTATTACTATTTTGTCTTACTTGAAATCAACATATTGTTTGTATCTATTTAGGTTTTCTTGCATTCCATTTTACCCTTTTTTAGGTTCCTTAAGTTGAAACATTAAATTAAGATCTTAGATGTCTATTGGATGAAAAACATATTTAACTTTGATATAGTATATCTTTTAACATATAGTAATTAAAAGGTAAAATATTTTGATAATTTATTGAACGTGACTGTTCTAAGGATATAAAATTAGAAAATATACTTCTCCCACCTTAAAATTCTTGCTAAACTACAGCTAAACATGTTACACAAAGAAGTGCTCAAATATACTAAAATAAAACATAAACATGTAATATAATCTTAAATAAAAAAAAAAATGAGTTATTGAGAATATTAAATAAAACTCTCTTTTATTAAAAATTACATAATTTAGTTTTTTGTTTACATAAAAATAAGTTTTATTTAGTAAATATATGTATATATATAAATTTATGAAAGTTATAAATTATATATATTTTCCAAGTAATACAAAGGCTAAACAAAGTTAAGTTTTGTCTTGAGTTATTTTGGGGTATTTGAATAGTTACTTTTCTTTTAGAAAAGTGTCTTTTTTATTTCTAAGTGAAAATAAAATTGAAAAAAGTCAATTTGATTTTCTTCAAAGTGATAAAAGTTGTTTGAAAAGTATTTTATTTTGGCCAAAATAGATTACATCATGATAATGTAATCATTTAAATATTTATATTGATTTGACAATTTAATGTTACTCCATTAAATCAATTAATTAATTAATTTTTTATTTCGTATCAATTTAAAATTTAAAATTTTATTATATGGTCCACCATTAATAGTAATAATAATACAATTACAAATAAAATTGTCTTTTTTTTATCTTAATTGATGTCCAAATAATTTTCAACAATGTCAGTCACTTTGTAATCCAGATATTTGGAAAGATATAGGCATATATATAAAAGGAAAAAAAAAATAAAATAATAAAACTAAGTTTTATGATCTGTAAAATATTATCACTATCACGGAGCACGATCTTCCACTAATATATGCTTGTTTGTATTAATGATTATATTAATTTAAGACCTGACATGTTATAACCTTATATATGCTCCTCTAATCATATAATTTTCGAAATTAATGTCAAGTTTTGTTCCTTTATCGTTTTTCTTGTATTTTAATTTTTTATTTTTCTTATAATTCTTTAATTGGGCCACATATTCATGAATATTTTTAACCGACAGGTGTAATTCCAAAAGAGATTGGTAATTTAACGTCTCTAAAAGTGTTGTATTTGTGGAATAACAAAATAAAAGGTGAAATTCTCTTTAAAATAGAGAAAATTTACCTTGAGTTATTCCTTTTGTTTCCAAATTATATGTCATTTTAGAATAATATATACACACACAGATATATTATATTTTTTTGAAGCCAACACATTTGTAGAGATAATAACAAATAAACATAATCGAAGTCATTTGGTCTTGATATATTATTTATGAATTTTTTAGCTAGATTTGTTATTATTCATGAACTTTCACTATTATAGTCAAAGTCTATCTAAGTGATTTGTTAAAAACAGATTTTCAAATTATTTTGTTAATAATTTTGTCATATTAAAAGCTTTTCTTGTTAATTACATGATTAACAAATATATTCCATAGTATATGAATTCTTTTGTCTTTTCTAATCTTACGTATCTGTATCACATTCTTGTACATATTTAATTTGTAGGTCAAATTCCAAAAGAGATTGGCTGTTTAAAATCTCTAGATCATTTGAGTCTGTACAACAATGAAATAACAGGTGAAATTCTCCTTAATATTTAAGAATTCTACACTTTTGATAATTTATAATGTGTTTTTATTTTTTCGCGGGTTTGAAATTGAAGGAGAGAATGGACGGATGCATTCTTTTCTTTTTTCTCTCTCTTTTTTTCTATTTAATTTTTAATGCTTTCTTATGTCCTTTTGAAATAAACCAAATTATTCCTTTCCATTTACGGATGCTTTCTGAATTCTTCCCCTTTTTCTTCTAACTTTTAATAAACGAGGGAATCCTTTTTTTCTTTCAAAAATTTTAGGCAAATTGGCATAAATAGTCCCCAAACTATGTTCATTTGGTGACATAGGTCCCTGAATTATACTAAATTGTGTGGGATTGGTCGTTTTGTTAAAATTTTTTGTTATTTTACCATTAATTTTTTTTTGAAAAAAAAAAATTGTCCAAGGGCATTTTAGTCATTTCACAATAACATTATACAAAAAAAACAACAAAAAGGTCAACATATATATAT
>JAXGGT010015239.1:0-18088 GCA_035583425.1 Marsdenia floribunda
ATATTACTTGTCCTACAAGCTTAACCCACAAACTTGTCTTACAAGCTTCTTATACTTGGGGGCCAAGAAAGGTAATGCTTTTTCTCTACAAATACAACACAATTTGATCTCCTACTAATTAATCTCTTTGGAGGGGCAAAAAAAGAGACACTCTCTCTGCTTTATCTTGTTTTTCAAGTGGTAGCAGATTCAACATTTCTTCTCAAATATATCAACTTCATCTTTGGATTATAAGTAGTTCTCCATCTTCAATTCAAAGTTTGGTGATCTTCCGTCCACTCTTTCAACTTTGTTCGATCTTCAACTTTCGGTTCGCGGGCTAATTACATTATCAGGCACAAGTGGACAAAGAAAATCTATCAAGAAATTTGAAAACGTTTGTCATCGTTATGGCATAAAAGGTCATTGAGCTCGTACTTGTGATACAACAAAACATTTGGCTGACCTTTATCAAGCATCCCTTAAAAGGAAAGATAAAAATACTGAAGTTAATTATGGTGATCTTGATTATAATCTAGATAATGTTGGTATTGACATCACTCATTTGGATGTGACTGACTTCTTTGAATATCCGGAAGGGAGAATTGATCACCTAATCAGCGATGGAAGAGTCCACAAATAAAATTAAAACTTATATTTATTATTATTATTTAATTCTATGCATTTATTTTTATTACTATATCTTCTAGATGTATTTATCTTTTATCATTATGTTTATTTCTTTTCTTTTAAAGATTTATACATATATATCAGAATTGAATGCGATACTTTTTTTTTAAATTTTTTATTTACTTCCTAATATCATCCACTTTCATGAACATATATTTTTTAATATATATAGAGAAAGAATTAAAGAGGAGAAATACCTCAAGCTTTTGAGTTATTCTCTAAACTTTGTTTCGGTTTTTAGGTTTTTTTTTTTTTGGGTAAAATATTTTATGTTTGTATAAAAGTTAAGTGCGATGTTTTCTTAAAATCCCTTCTTTTCTTTTAAGTTTAGTTTATGTTTATGTCTTGATAACTGGTATATACGATACTGATGTTCTTATTAGAACTTCTCAGAGGGTATTCCCTATTTATCCAAGTACCAGTTCTAATTTATTTTTAAATGTTTCGTGATCCTAATTATCTTATATATATTATTAGCTTGGGTACTTTGTTCCCTACCTTAATGGTTATTCCTTATTATTATTATTATTATTATTTTTTGATAACATGACACTTTGTTTGCACATTATTTCGTGCATATCCAAATATTGCCTTTTTATATTTATATATAAATAATAATATATTGTCATTATCCTAGTAATTTCAATTTTATTATAACATATATTATTATTATATATATATTTTAAAGTATATGTATAAAGAAGTATGTCTTGTAGACATTGCAACTACATATACTATCCTTCAAGATAGGAGGAAATATCTTATCAAAATATGTTACATATATTATTACAAATTTTGTAGTACAAAATTTATTGAATACTCTAGAAGAGCAATTATAATATTACCAGAAGACTATTATAATTCCTAGTAATTAATTGAATGTTTCGAAAGAACAATTACGATATTTCATAAAGAAATTGACAATGCTATGTATTCCACTAAGTCTCAAAAAAAACTTGTTGCGTTTTAAAGATATTTGTTTTAAAGGATATCATGTGGAGACTATAAACGAGAGAAACAATGAGTACCTCTATATTCTAAGCATTGTATCAAATAAGCAAAGTGTATTAGAGAAATTGAATGTGTGTTTCTTTTAACTTGTATTACATGAAAATTAGTACAATTGAAACACATGCAACAATAAATCAGAAGTTTATTAATTCAAATACTTTCACTACTTGGCATGACCGATTAGGGCATCTCAATTCAAGTATGATGCGAAGAACTATTGAAAATTCACATAGACATTCATTGAAAAACCTAAAGATTTTTCAATTAAAGGAATTTTCATGTGCTGCTTGTTCTCAAGACAAACTAATCATTAAGTCATCACTAGCTAAAGTTGGAATTGAATCTCCAACATTTTTGTAAATAATTCAAGGTGACATATGTGGTCTTATGCAGATCATTTTGATATTTTATGGTCATAATAGATGCATCTAGTAGATGCTCACATGTATGTTTGTTATCAACTCACAACGTGGAGTTTGCAAGATTACTTGCTAAAATTATGAGGCTATGAGCACAATTTACAGATTATACAATTAAATCAATACGTCTTGATAATGCTAGTGATACTCATATCAAACATTTAATGATTATTATAAATCAATTGGTATAAGTGTTGAACATCTTGTAACTCATGTTCATACACAAGATGGGTAGCTGAATCCTTTATTAAATGACTTCAAATAATAGCTAGACCATTGCTTATGAGAATGAAACTTCTCATTACTACTTGGGTCTATGCAATTTCGTGTGCAGCAACACTTGTGCACATCAAACCTACAAATTATCAAAAATTCTCCCTATTTACAATTGGCTAATGTTCAGTAGCCAAATATTTTTCATCTTAGCATTATTTTAATGTGCGATATATGACTCCACCACAATGCACAAAGACGAGTTTTCAAAAGAGATTAGGAATATATTCTAGATTTGACTCTCCTATCATAAGAGATATTGGAGATCTTTTTACAATTCTAATAAATCATAATTCCCAATATTAGGGGGATAAACCAACATGTAGCTTGATAATATTGGGAATATTTTGATCAACATACAAAGAAATGCAAACTTGAAATTTAAAAGATAGTCTCATTGTACAATACAAACTGTCAGATATATTTACTAACCTAAAGAAAGTGACTAAGTCACATATACCAGCTGCAAATGCTCTGTATGAGTTATGTTCCGATTGGACAATCTACCAGTGAAATAAAAAAAATGAGTCTATGGCATGCCAAAAGTGTGGTAGACTAATTGGTTCTAAGATAAAAGAAAGGGAACAGATGTTCTTAATGAGCCCATATTGATACTCTAGAAGAGTCAAGAGACATAACAAATAGAATAACTCCAGAAGAAGTTCAGGTATCTGAAAATATTGAAAAAGAGGAGAATGATGAGATCTCAATAAGTGTGTCTTTATGGGAAACAATTGAACCAAAAAGAAATATTTGTCGACAATATTTTTATGAGTAATATAGCGCTAGCTATTGTGAATGATAATGGTGATCATAAACCTACATCTGTCGACGAGTGTTGACGTAGATGTGATTGACTATATTCTAGAAAGATGCAATTGAAACATAATTAAACTCACTTGAAAAATGTGAAGTTTTGGACTTGTAATCTAGACACTTGAAGATGCCATACTCATAGGGTACAAATGGATATTTGTGCAAAATAAGAAAGATGAAGTTGTGAGATATAAAATACAACTTGTTGCACAAGAATTTTATATTAATTAGGAAGTCACATATTCTATTCTGGAGGATGCGATTATGTTTTGGTATCTTATTAGTCTGGCCACTAATAACATTTTAATTTGCATCTTATGAACGTAACTATAGTTTACTTATATGACTCGCTTAATGATATCTATATAAAAATACTTGAAGGATTTAGAATGCCTGAAGAATTCAATTTAAATTCTCGAGAATTATATTACAAAAATTATATAGTTTAAAGAAATTTAGACGAATGTGATAAAATCGTCTCAGTAAATATTTATCAAAGGTGGGTTACCAAAATGACCAAATTGATCCATGCGTTTTTAGCAAATTTGAGATTTGTTATAGTCGTTGGATATGTTGACGACTTAAATATTATTGGAACTCCTAAAGAGATTTCAAAAGTAATACATTCTTTAAAAAAGAAATTTGAGATAAAGGATCTTGGCAAAAAAAAAAAAAAAAAATGTCTCGACTTGAAGCTTGAGCACTTGAAAGATGAAATTTTTGTTCATCAATCAACTTATACATAAAAAGTCTTTAAAAAGTTTTTACATGGACAAAGCACATCCATTGAGTACCCCAAGGGTTATTCGCTCGATATAAAAGAGATATTTTTCAATCTCATAAGGATTTGAAAACATCTTGGTGCCGAAGTACCTTATCCAAATGTAAAAGGTGCACTAATGTATCTTGCTAATTATGTAATGCTTGATGTAGCTTTTGTGACTAATTTATTCGCAAGATTTAGTTCATCTCCAACTAAAAGATATTGTAATGGAATTAAACAATTTTTTCGATACCTTCAAGGAACATTTGATATGAGTATGCTGATATTGGTTATCTTTCTGACCCTCATAATGCACGTTTTCATAGTGCCTATTTATTTACATATGAAAATACTGCTGTATCATGACGCTCTAAGTAGCAAACTATAGCAGCAACTTTTCTAATCGTAATGAGATTATAGTTATTCATGAAGCAAGTCGAGAATGTATTTTGTTGAAGCCAATAATTCATTATATTAGAGTGAGTTGTGATTTATCCTCCGGAAAAGAGATTGCTCTATATGAAGATAATTCAACATGTATAACACAGTTGAAAGAAAGATATATTAAATAAGATCGCACAAAATATTTCACCAAAATTCTTCTTTACACATGATCTTCAGAATAATGGTGATATAGATGTTCAACAGATTCGTTCAAGTAACAACTTGACAAATTTGTTTACAAAGGTTCAACATTTGAAAGATTAAGTGCGTCAAATTAGAATGTTTTATATAATGTTCTAATCAAGGGGAGCGTACAAGAGAAAATGTATTCTTTTTCCTTCACTAGGGTTTATTCCCACTGGATTTTTCTTAAGTAAGGTTTTAATGAGGCATATTCCTTATAAAATGGACATTCAAGGGGAAGAGTTATAAATATACTACTAGAAAAATAGTTATTACCAACTGATAGTTACCAACTATTCATTTTATGTTGGCAATTACCAACAAATTACCAACTGATTACCAATCGACACAAAAAATTAATGAAAGCTAGGAAATTTCCAATTGACTACCAACCAAATAATTTCTATTGGAAATAATTGGTTGGTAATAAGTTGGAAATTAGTTGGTATTTTAGTGGGATGAAATTTTGCAACTAACTAACAACTAAAAAACTCATAATTGGTAATAATTTGTTGGTAAGTCAATTGGTAATTTAGCGAAAAAAATATTTGGCAGCTAACTACTAATAAGAATCCCATTGTTGGAAATAGTTTTATTGGTAATTTAGTTGCTAATTTGTCATAAAATTATTTACCAACAAAAAATTCGTAGTCAATATTTTTTGTTGGTAATTTAGTTCATATTTGGCCAGAAAATATTTGCCAGGAAATTACCAACAAAAAATCATTGTTGGTAATGTTTTTGTCACTATTTTAAATTGTAATTTGGAAGAACAATATTATCTAAACAATTACCAACAAACAATTAATTCCCCATTGCTATCTATTATTAGGTAGTTAAAGATAATTTTTATGGACAGATTACTATATAAAATAATTCGTTCATAATATTTGTACTTAGTTTTTTGTTAGTATTTTAATGCTAATAAATATTATTAACATATCATAATGGGTTTGTTTATAATTTTAGAAAATTATCCAACTTTTTATACGAATATTGTTTTGATAGTAATTTTTTTTGTTCGCAAAATTTGCTCTAATCAATGCATTTATCAACTTGACTTATTTAATTATAATTGTCTTTATCAAATTCCTATATATTAATTGGATTCATAATACATAAATAATTATTTATTATTTTAATTAATTAAATATTTATTAAAATTTAATATTTTAAAAATGTATTGTATTATATTTAAATATAATATTATATATTAAAATAAGAATCATATGTTTGTTCAAAGGTGAAGTGGGTGGTTATTATAAAAAGTATAAATAATCAAATTTGTCCCTTATGTTTGTATTTCATCTTTTTTGGTCTCCTTATATTTATTTCTAACTAAAGTGATCCCTTAAGAATCGTTGACTAAATCAAAGTAGTTCTTTCTCTATTAAATAGTAAATTTTCGATTAGTTATTATATTTTAAGGGGCATTTTCATCAACCAAAGATATAAAAATATCATATGATTACTCTTTTTTTTTAGTTGACAAAAATACCCTTAAAATGTGAATAACTAACATGGATAGTGAAAGAATCACTTTGATTTTGTCAAAATTCTTAAGGGACCATTTTGGTTAAAAATAAACATAGTGGACCATTATAGATCAAACTACAAACATAAAGGACAAAATTTGTTATTTATCCATACAAAAATGAATCAACAATTAACGGGGCAAAAGAAGAGGAAGAAGCATTTATCTTTTCAGTTCAATGATTCAACTAAAATACTAACAAGCAATAACAATGTCTCAAAAAAATTTGATTTAACCCATTAAATTTAAAAACAATTGAAAAGAATCATAGGAAAGACTAGTAATTTTTTTTTTACTAAAGACTAAAAGAAAATTGCTTAAAAGTATAAAATAAACACAATTTAACGCTAAGAATCTTTTTGTTTAGGGATGACACAATAACTCGTGTGATAAAATTAATCACTCTAAGTAGAATGGAAAGGGAAGGAAATAGAGTTCTACACAGAAGAAAGAAGAGGGCGTGTGATGATTTTCTTATGCCAAAGTTCTATTTTCATTTTTTTTTTTTATTATTATTTTTCATTTACAAATTTAGGGTGTGTTTGGACTAGCTTTTATTTCTAGTTGAGTGAGTTTATTTTAAGTTGAGTGAATTTTATTGCGGAAAACGAGAAGTTACTTTTTGAGAGTAAAAAAGTTGTCTAGGAAATGTGGTGCAAAAATTAGTGTGTACCCATTCTTGAAAGAGAAAAATTGAAAAGTGTGGGGTCCTTTGGTTGCAAATTGAGAGACAAAAAATAAAAAATTCATTTCTTGCCCAAATAAAAAGACCTAACTTATTTTGAAAATAACTCACTCAACTAGAAATAAAGCTAGTCCAAACACACCCTTCAGTTTTCAAAATGAATTCATAGAGATTGGAGCAAAGAAAATTTTTTCTTTTATAAACTAAAAAAATAAAATAAAATAAAATCTTGATTTTTTATTTTATTTTATCTTTTTAACTTACCTAGTTCATAGGAGAAAAAATAGTATATCTTATATATATGTACAAGATTTTAAAACTTCTTTTAGAAGGATTTTTTTGGTAATATTTTTAAATTTTTTTTGTAGTTTTTCATATTTATTTTTACTATTTTTCCTTTATTTTTCTCACAAATGTTTAATTATTACATTTATTTTTTTTAATGTTATATTGTTGCTATTACAAAAGATATTGAAATATTAATTTTTTTTTATTATTATTTATTTCCTTTTAAAGTTCACATTTACTTTTGTTTTTTAAATTTAACTTTAACTATTTTGCAATTTACTAAAATTATATTGTTTGTATTATGTTTTTAAAATTTAATAAATTATTACATTTACATCTGAATTGTATATGTAAGTATAAAAAAATTATGTTAATATAAAATCTATTATATTACTTTATTACATTTATTTATTTATTTATTTTTGCAATATTTTATACTTGCTCTAATAAAAGATATTGAAATATTAATTTTTTTTAATATCTATATCTTTTTAAAGTTCACATTTACTCTACTTATTCAATTTTTTTTTTTAACTACTTATTCAAATTTAACTTTACCTATTTTACAATTTATTAAAATTATATTCTTTGTATTATATTTTTTAAAATTTATTAAATGATTAATTTATTAAATTTATATTTGAATTGTATATGTACTATAATTAAAAATTATGTTAATAATGAAGAGAATCATTATTTTACTTATATTTTTAAAATATTAGGTAATTCACTAGTCTTTTTCTTAAAAAAAAAAAAAAAAAAACAAATTAGCGAGATTTTTTTTTTTTTTATTTATTGAAATATTTGATAATATTCATCTACTAAATATATATAACACTATATTGGACTTTTTTTTTTTTTACTAAAATCTATAATGAAATTGTATATCATTGTATTTTTCATGATATTTATTCCTTAGAAAGAGAAATAAATAATTATAATTTTATATTAAATTAGATAGAATGATAATCAAGTAGCCCTTGAAGATAAATAGGATTATAATAAAATAAGTAAAAATTTATATTCTATATATGAAATATTACATATTTCATACCTGAAGACGAATTTATTACTAATGTAAAACACTAGATCTCTCAAAACATCCTCTACGACTTTGTCTAAGCATCAATAAAATTAAAATACGTGTCAATTTAATTAACATTAAAAACTAACGACATTAACTTCCTTTAAGTCAATATTTATTACTATTTTTAAAATAAAAACTAATAAAATATTTCTAATTTTTTAGATTAGCATGAAAAAATATTTTTAAATTTAATTATAATTTGTATTTTCAAAAAAGAAATAAATATTGATTTAAATACAAGTTAACAACGTTAATTTTTTATGTTAGTTAAACTGACATGTATTTTAATATTATTGGTGATTTAGACAATATCTTAGGAATGTCTTAGTAGATCTAGCACCCATTTAAGTACGTGTCATTGAGAATGTCTTCCTCTAAAACATTGTGTAAGCTAGCAATAAAAATAAAGCACATGTCAGTTTAATTAACATCAAAAATTAACTTTGTTAACTTACTTTAAGTCAATATTTATTACTATCTTTAAAATAAAAATTACTAAAAATACTTTTTATTTTTTAGATTAATATGAAAAAATATTTTTTAATGTAATTATAATTTTTATTTTTAAAAGGGTAATATATATTGACTTAAAAAGATGTTAAGGGTGTTAATTTTTAAAGTTAATTAAATTGATACCTCTTTTAATTTTATTGGTGGTTTAGACAATATTTTAAAGAATGTCTTAGGAAATCACATGTCCTAATATATATATATATATATATAGATATAAATATTAACGGCATCATTCAATTTCTGTTAAAAAATTAATTTAAAATTTATATACAACTATTATTTTTTAAATTAAAAATATTTTATTTTAGGTATATAAAAATCTTTTTTATAAGAATTTTCTTGTTTATCAAAAATTTGAATTTTTAAAAAAATATTCATTCGAGATTATTTTTTTATTGATTTTGAATTAGAGGTAATTTATTGTTATTAAAGGAGTTTAGACAAAATTTATTATGTGATGCACTTGATTTATATTTTTATGAAAATTAAAATAGATATTAAAAAATAATAATAAAACAATGAATTATTAAAAATTTAACTAATTTATATTAAATAATTAAAATAATAATTTTTAAATAATTAATATCTATCTCGATTATTAATTTTAATAAAAAATATTATAATTATATATATATATTTTAAATAAATATATCTATTTTTTAAATTAATTTTTATTTTTTTTTAAAAAAAAAATTTAAAAGCACTTTGACCTCAAATTCTCGACCACTCAAATTATAAATGAAGTTGCAAGAATATTTAATTTTTTTTAAATAGTTAATGATATTTATGAATATATATATACTAACCCAAGTACGGAATATATATATATATATTACAAACGTTTTTTTAAATAAAAATTTGTGTTTAATTTTTTTATATTTATCTTAATTTACTTTATTTTTTTTTTATAAATTTTACTTTTATAAATAATTAAGTTATATTATAATTATATTAAAAATTAAAAATTTATAATACGATATTATTTTTAAAAATATAACTTACCTAGTTTGGAGGATAAAAAATCAGTATATTATATATATATAAAGGATTTTAAACCTTCTTCTAGAAGGATTTTTTTGGCAATATTTTTTAACTCTTTTGTAATTTTTTATATTTATTTTTACTATTTATTTTTTGTGTTTTCTCACAAATTCTTGTTCATGTTTAATTATTACGTTTATTTTTTAATATTTTATTCTTACAATAATTAAAGTGATTGAAACATTATTATTATTTTTTTGTTACCTATGTCAATTTAAATTTCACATTTACTTTACTTATTCAAATTTAACTTTAACTATTTTAAAATTTAATAAAATTATATTTTTCGTTTTATGCTTTTTAAAATTTATTAAATGATTAAATGATTAATTTATTAAATTTATATTTGGAATGTATATGTACTATAAATAAAAAAAAAATTATGTTAATAATGAAGGGAATCACTATTTTACCTATATTTTTGAGATATTATGTAATTCATTCGTTAATCCTTTTATTTTCTAAAGAAAATTTAATAAGATTTTTTTTTTCATTTATTGAAATATGTGATAATCTTCAATTACTAAATATAACATGTACATGGGACTTTTTTAATAAAAATTGTAAATAAAATTGTATATTATACTATTTTTCAAGACTTTTATTGTCACGACCCAAATCTCAAGTGTGACAACTTAACACGCAAGGCTCAAAACTAAACATAGTACAAAATAGTCCTTAAATTAAAAATAAAAATTCCGAGAAATTTAAAAGGTCCAAACATCTTACAAATCAACAATAATTCTAAATAATGTAACTAAGGGAATAAATGAAAACTAAAATCTTAGCTAATTGATTTTCTTAGAGCCTTTATTCCGAAAATCAAATCCAAATACTTATCTATCTACTTGCAAAAGGAAAACATATATAATAGAATGAGCTATGAAGCCCAGTAAGTAATCCAAAACTTTCCATCAAATTAGGCATAAATTAAAAAATAAAGTCTTTTTTTTTTTTTTTAATAAAAGAAAGAAAACGTAAAACATATTTATTTTTCATACATAGTAAAAATAATACTTAATATAATTACGTACGCTCAAAGTCTCATGGTATTTGCCTAAACCGGATATCCAGCCCAACTCTACTCCGACAAGGAGTTAACTAGTTGGAAAACATACATACATGATATCTATCTACTCACCGACAGACAAGCATATTGAGAACTAGTCCTCTAGGCATACAAAACATGAGTCATGCTTAATTGTTTCAAAACATACATATATTTTATAAAAATATAAGTCATACCCAACTGAATTTAATAAAACATAAGAAAATATTTAAAACTTAAAAACGAGAAGAATCGAATTACTTACCTTAATCAAGGTGTAACGAATCCAAGTTTAACTAAAGTAATCTAGATCCTAAGAGTGTCCCTTGCCTATTTATATACAATAATATTCTATCATCATTTATTTACAAGTAATCCAAATATGTAATTTAGATATCTCTTATCTTAATCCCATTACTATCTAAACTTAAATTTTAAAATAATAATTATTAAAATATTAATAAGATAATTAAAATTTATATGTATATCATAAAAATAATCATAAATTTTAAAATATTAAAATACTTTTCTAATAAAATATTTAAATGAATTCTTTAATCATTAATAACATATATATATATATATCTTACTAAAATAAAGTTTAACAAAAATTAAAATCAGTATATAAAATTAATTTATGTAAACAATCAGAATATTAAAAAATAAATTTAGTATCTTAATTTTTTTTTTCTAAACAATAAAATATAATATAAAAATATAAAAATATTTTCATATAATAAAACAAAATAATATAATGTGTGTATATATATATATAAAACTGCCGCGGCAGTAGTGCCGCCATCGTCTTCCTTCATTCTTTTTTTGTTTTTTTTTTTTAAAAATCAAATATACATATACATATATATTCTGTTATATAATAATTATATAATAATTAATGAAATAATTAATTCTAATAATAAAAATAATAAGTAATTAAATCCCTAAAAATTCAATATTTAATTCCAATAAAATATAGTCCTAAATAAACCCTAAATAATAATTTAAAAAATTTTTAACCTTAATTGTAACAGAATTGTAGGTGTGATTATAATTGTCAAAACTCTTGCGTATTGTAAAAAGTTCACCTCTCTCATCCTCTAACCCTACTCGTAAAATATGACAGACCCATCTAAAATAATTAGGGCTTCTAACTATATAAAGAGAAATAATAAATAATAAATTACAAAATAGGTCTTTTAAGTTTTTAAGTCGTTTATTAGGATCCCAAACTTATAAATTATCAAAATACCCTTCTTAATTTGGGCACGAGTATTACATTTATATTTGAAAAAAAGATAATTATAATCATTTATTAAATTAGATAGAATCATAATAAAATAGCGCTTGAAAACGAATAATAAAATTATAATAAAATAAATAAAATTTATATTGTTTATATGAAATATTATATATTTTGTAATTAGGACTGAGGAGTAATTATATATTAATATATATATATATATATTAAAAACACATTTAAGTCATCAGATTATTTTTTAAAAAAATATTAATTTAAAATTTATATAAAATTATCGTTTTTTAAAACGAATAATGATAATTAAAAGAATAATGATAACTGAAAGGCCAAGAGTTTATTTAAAACACCAAAAAGTTAAAAATATTCATATAAAATTACCACATAGCTATGAAAAAAAAACAAAATTTCTAGAAACATAATGTAAAATCCTATATAATATAAGATATAAGATATATTAAAATTTTATCTTTTAAAATCGTTATAAATCTAGATTTTGTTGAATAATTGCACTTTTGAAACTGAATATTTTTTCCTTTTTATTGAATTTGAAATATTAGGATAATATATATATTTATAATATTATATTATTTACTTAAAAGTAAATTTTACTTTTCATTCAAATTAGTTACTAAAATTTCGGGAAAACAGTTTCTCGTCTTCCTCTCAGTTTATATACGTGCTTTTATATAAAGAGATATATATTTATATGATATTATAAAATGAAGTTGTTTTCCAAAAGGAAAACTTGAGGAAAATAAAAGAAAAAAAAAAAAAAAAAGGAAAATGATTAGAGAAATATGGCAATTTTTTTTGGGTAAAGAAATTTCAAAATTTGAAGGCATACAACAAGTTCTTTAATTTTAATTTAGCAACTTTGTGGTTAGCTGTTTTGGGTTTTACCAAATAAATACTATAGTGGCTAATGAAAATGTATTTTTAATTAAAAATTGATAATATTCAAGAATTTTCCGTGAATTTTGATGTGGGTTTTCATTCTTCTAATTAATTTACTTCTCCTTCAAAACCCCGCTTCTTCTCCCCACCCCCACCCCTCTTTTCTTCCTCCTCCTCTTCCTCTCTCCATTTTTCACCATCATTCCCATTCAATTTATTTCCTTCAATTTTGTTGCAACATTTGTTTTGCATCAATTACTTAGTTCCAAGGGGCACCGCTGTTCTTCCTCCGCCGGTGTAATCTTTGATCTGATCTCCTTTCTCTCTTTATCTCTCTCCCCCTTTTATCTATCCATATTTAAAAACTCATATGTTTCTTTTTTATTTTTTATTTTTTTGATTTTCTTCTATCGTTCTGTTGAGTTCGTAGACGATGAAAAAGAATTCCAGAGATTGCATCCGACAAGATCAAAAGTTGCCAACTCTATCGTTGAGATGGATGGTTAGATATTTCTTCAAGTTATTTTATTGGATTTTTGGTTTGCTTTTTTGAATCTATTTTGTTGTTTTAGTGGTTGGACTGTTTTCATTGGATATATTTCCTTGATGGTTGTAGTGGTATACTTGATGTTTAACAGTTTAGATCCCCTCTTGATGATGAGTCATGTATATGAATTTGCTCGTATTTGTCTAAACGGGAAATACGGTTGTTCAAGTACCGACATTGCCTAATTATGACCAAGAACAACCGGTATCGACGTCGACAATTAATGATATGAGTACTCATGCTTATAAATCTATGATTTTCTTGGTAAGTTCTTCATTTGATCAGTAAAAGTCTTGGGAATTTACATCTGCTCATATTAGCTTCGATATCTTTGGGATTAAATTATTGATTTTGTGGATTCTTTTTAACCTTTTTACCTTTGTGGGCTGATTTGAATTGATTGTTATTAGTAGTTATTATATTACCTTTCATTTATTAGTTTAGCAGTGGGTTATCAGAAACTAATTTAGTGGCTAAGTACATATATGAGCTTCCTATATGGGAGGTGAAAATAAAAACACAATTTTATTGTTTTTGCTTTTGGATTAATTTGTGAATATGGGTTAATTAAATTTTGAAACTATGGGAAAATGTAATTTTACAATTTTTTTGGTTAAAATTTATGAGTAAGCTTCTAGGATTACATTGTATGAGAATTTTGGTGCATATACAAGTCTTTTCACAAATTATTTTCCCATCGTTCTTTTTTTTTTTTCTTTTGGGCTGAAAATAATAGTACTATGGTCTATAGTTCTATTCTTTACTTTTAAAAGTTCAAATTATTATTATTATTTTTTAAATGAATAGAGTTAGAATATTTTTAGCTAAAGAAAATAGTTTTATATGAGACATTAAATTTGTATTATACATTTTTTTTTTGTATGACAAAATAAAATTTCATTAAGTAGAAAAATAGTTAATTGAAAGTGCATCATGCCAAAAAATTATCTAATAGCTAAGAAGGTGGGTTAGTTTATTGTCTTATAGTTTGGCAAAAAAAAGTTAATTTTCTCTAATATATATTTATATAAATTTAGTTCAATTAAAATGTTTTGAATGAGAGGAATAGAAAAGTCTAATTTTTATCTTATTATTATTATTTTTATAGTAAATTTCACAATTAAAGTGTGAAATAAACTACCTTTGGGGTAGTAGAGACAATATATTAGATATGCTTAGGATTTCTTAAAATGTTATTAATTAGTTCTCAACTAGTTTTTTCAGTCTTGAGGAACCTATAGGATTGATTATTACTCAAAAGTGTCATTTATTGTTATGTAGGTCTCTATTTTCCCTTTGGGTTTGAAACAAGCTTTCTATTGTTATATGGAAGAAAGAAAACAATAATAGAGTTTGAAAATAGTAATAGAGTATGAAATTCATGGTTTTTTTCTTTTTTTAATCTTTAGTTTATATTATGAATTTTTTCTTTTAATATTTTTTTATATTCTCTCATTTTCATTACATTTATCTCCAATTCACATTATTATTAATTCGAAATTTTAGCTTTTTAGGAAAATACATGTCTTATAGTAGAAAAGTTAAAAAATTATATAAAAGACTTCTTTAAAAAATGCTTAATTACCACTTGATAAATACTTCTTTAATTCTTTTTAGTAATTTTATAAAAGATCTGACATGCATTATATATATATATATTTCTCCTTTTACAGCGTGATCACTAAGAAGTGAAGAAGTATTTATGAGGAAATAATTTAGCATTATCAGCCTCAAGTTATCATATGAGGCTACTTATTTATTTGAGGAATCTCAACAGTTAATGTATTTTGGACTTTGTATTAATATATTTTGTTCTTTGGTGCAGTGTATACTATATTCTTGATGTAGAAAATACTAATGATTTTTTTGGAACAAATTATTTGATACTCAAGTGAAAATTTAGAAATTTAAAGTGACAGTGTTATAAATTTAGTTTTATGCATCTATCTTAATGATGCTGTATCTATGTTGATGATGTTGTTATTATACTAACTTTAAAAAGTTGGTAATGTATTTAAAAAAATATTGTTGGTAGATTCACAACCTGATTGCTAATGGGAGTTCATGTTGGTAATATTAATATAATAAAAAAAATAATTAGTAATTTCTACCAATTAAGTAATTTGTTAATTTCACTAAATAATAACATTGGTAATTACCATCCAAAGTTTTCACCAAATGTTTTAGTTGGTATTTGACAAGAAATATCACCAACTAAAATATCAAAGCTTTTTATTAGTATTAACAATAAATATTACCAACAAATATTTTAATTGATAATCACCAATAAAAATTTTCCATTGGGAATAACCAACAAGAGGTATTTAACAATAAATATTACCAACAAAATCCTATTGGAAGTAACCAACAAAATATCTTGTTGGTAATATATCGTTTAATTGGTAATTATCAACAATAAATTAATAATTTCAATAAATTTACCAACAAAATAATTTATTCTACCAACAAAAATTATGTTGGTAATACTTTTTGCCATCTGATTTATTTTATTGAAAATGTCTTTTTCGCCAACTAATTATATTGTTCGTAAAAGGGAAAAAAAATTTGTTGGTAATTACCAACTAAACTTATAATATAAACTCACATGTAATACCAAACTACCAACAAGAATTTATTTTTATCAACAAGAATTTTTGTTTCTAATTACCAACTTATTGAAATACTCTTATGTTGGTAAAAGTTATCAAAAAGCGTTTTACCAATGCATTGTGTTTTGTTGGCATTTTGTTGGCATTTTGTTGGTATTTAAGAAATACCAACAATATTTTACCTATTACCAACAAAATTTTCTAGTTGATAATTAAGTTTTTTCTAGTATATGAATATCCATTGAAGACTCTTATATCCTATTTACTTATTTGCTCCCTAGTCTTTTATCCATGATAGACTCTCATGTACTATTGACTTCTTTACTTCATAGTCTTTTTTTAGTCTCTACAGTTATATCTCTATAAATAGAAGACTTGTAGAACTATTATCGATTAATGAATGAAATATAAAAGCAATATATTCTCTCTATCTTTCTCTCTTTTTCACCCCTCTATAATTAGTTTTATAACAAATTTGAGTTTTTAACAAATTTTTTACTAGTGACCAATTATTTTTTTTAATTTCTAAAAAAATATACAAATTAATAGTATAGTTATTTTTAACAAAATTTGTCATAAATTAAAATTTTAAATATTTTTTTTGTTTAAAAAACTATCTGATGTTTTTTCTTTTTTTCTTTATTAGTTTTCTTTATTGTTTTAAGATTAATTAATAGTCAATATCAATACACATTATGTGTATATATATATTTTTAAAAAAACATATTATGGTAAAAAAATAAGAATAATATTTTTAATAATAAAGGACTATCCTCCTCTCCAATGCTGGTACTCTCCAAGGTTCTCTTTTGGCCTTTCATGCTGAATTACTTGGACTATGGAAGAGTTATGAAGTGGTTCGACATCATTTCCACCAAGAGCTACTCATTGAAAGTGATTGCCTTTCCTTGGTGACACAACTTCAGCTTGCTGATGTTAACCTGTCGCCTTTTGGCCATCTCATAGACATGCTCCAATTGCTCCTTTTCTCTTCTCTTGTTGTCTCTTTTTTAAACCTAGATCTTCTAATGTTGTTGCTCATTCTTTAGCACAGCTAGGTCTTGGTTTAGGTACGGTTGTTGTATGGGTGGTAAGGATAAAATTCGCAGTTGTCATCAAACCGGCCAATATTAATTTAAATTGGAAAGCAATATAGTGTTCACCGGGTCATCTCCTAAGGAAGTCCTAATCGCTAAATCAAAATTAAAGAAACCATTGATCTCAATTAAAGTTAAAATGGGGAAGGGTTTTTATGTTTAATGAAATTAAAAAAACTAACAAACTAAATTAAATCGAATGCAAACAATAATGAGAAATCGTAATCAGTCCAAGGTTGATGCTCCAGTTTAATCCTTCCTAGTTCTAAATATTTTTGAATTGCAAATCTGATCCCTTGATTGAATACTAATTTAGAATCCTAGATTAGATCCGATCACCTAATAACAAATCTGTTAGAATTCGATTAAGCGCTAATAGATTTCCTAGACAATCATCTGATCCATCTACTCATGATTAATCTAAGATTCGTGAAAATCAAGGTAATTGGTAAAGGATAAATTCGCGGTTGTTGTCAATGGTGTGTATGCTTTGTGTGATTAAAATAATAGCATAAGTCGGGTAGAATAAATCACATAAGGTTGTCACGTAATCAAGCACAACTATAGGCAGAGTACCTATCGCATGTAGATAGTAATAAGGAAGCATCACGATTTTACATTTATAAATATCGTATAGACCCAAGGAACGTGGTAAAAGCTTTTCAGTAATTTCCAATTATGACACAATTGTTGATTAATGAATTAAGGCTAAAACATAGATTTGATAGTATGATAGGAAAAAGGAAAACTAACAATCTATTTTTAAAGTGAAAGAAGATAGGAATTTCATATAAGAACCAATGATACAATTAGTAAGACCAATATTCGAAGATACAACTTAAGTGGATTTAATGCAATTGTGAATTTCCAATTATCTTACTACCGTACTTGAGTTATCTAAATTAACTA
>JAXGGT010015278.1:0-18068 GCA_035583425.1 Marsdenia floribunda
AATTGATCTTTTGAGTACATATGTTTATTTTACCTTATGAAACTTTGAAGGATGAATCCTTTGAGATATGGTATTTTGTTGCAATGCCTGTCTCAAGTACTACATCAATAGCCTAAAACTCAACACAAAAAGATTCTAATAACTTGGCAATCACACATATATCTCACAAAGTTGACCGGTATCCACCCTATCATGAAATTCTGTATACCATTTTCTAAAGTGGATAAAATAATTGATCTAATAGAAATTTGGTATACTATTCACTAACCCTGGTTTATCCATCCCATATTCTCATTTCGGGTTTAGTTAGGTTTGATCTCAAGATCACGAGAATGGCAATAATGGCGGCCAGGTAGTCTCCATTTCTGGCTCCTTGGCCATTGTTTTTGCCTACTACTGCGCTTCCACGACAATTTTTCGGCTGTTGTTCTTGATAAACGGCGGCTACAAAACCATCATTTTTTATCAAATACGACAATAGGAAACGATGGTTGGCTAAAACAACATAAAAAATAAATTTTACAAAAAGAATAAAAAAAGGTCAAATACGGTGGCCAGGTCAGCAGCCGTTTATGGTGGTTAGATACGGCGACTACCACCTGTCGTATTTGAGTCCAAAATTTTTTTATTTAAAAATTAAAAAAAATTGAAGAAAACAAATATCAAATACGACGGTTCCTAGTCGTCATGTTAGGGTACTAGATACGAAAGCTGGAAGCCGTCGTTTCTGGTCTTTGAATTTTTTAATTTTTGTAATTTTTTTTTGCATTTGTTTTAGATATATAGATTGAGCAGATACGATAGTTTATGACTGTCGTTTTTGATATTTTTAATTAAAAATTGTAATTATAATTACAATTAAATTTGATATTAAAATTTAATTATAGGCAAAAAATGTGAGTTGTTAACTATCGTTTCTGCCCTAAATATGCAGTTATTTTATTATTTTAATAAAATTAATTTTGAATATCAAGCCATTAGAAAAGAAAACTAACATTCAAAAATAATTAGAAATAATTCAAAATATTTCATTACATAAAAAGTATTTAATAATTCAAAATAGAAAATAATTCTCTAAATAAAAAGTATTTAACTCGAGATACAAATAATTGATAACCAATTAAACGATTCAAGGTTTCATCCAAATATTGCTCAGAGGTTTCATATACTTAGATATCAAAAAAAGGGAAATTCATTGTGAACTGAAATTTCATTTTGTATATTGTTGGCATCAAGCAAGCAGGGATTAGAGTTCTTTATATGTCATCCTTACTTCATTCCAAAAAATATGCTTCCGAGAATAACTAGTCTGAAGATTCTTCAAGGGTGAATTAGATCCAGTAAGCTTCTTCTTCCAGTAGCTACTTATCCAATGGCTTTTTCCTAATTTATAAGAGCAATTAAGATTCACCACCTATTACACATTAGTTACTTAAGGCAGTCAAGGGAATTGCTCCCCAAAAAAGATTGGTGTTTTCCACCATGGTGCATTAATTGAAGGAAGTTACCATGAAATACAAAGACTAATGGTCAAAAGGATGGCATCAAAATAGCATAAGTAGTACTATTCAAGCATTCAAGAAAAATGGTCAATGCATTCAAGAAATTTCTCACTAAATACTCTTATTCCATTATCCATGTTTTAGATATCATTAAAAATATTCATTCACATAACTATGACCAATATTTCTTCATTGATTAAGAAAATGGAAATTCAATTATTCAAATAAGGCATGTAAACTAACCTTGCTTTTAAACTGATTCTAAGAAGAAAAAAAAAAAATCAATTATTCCATTCAGTAGATAAGACTGAATAAATAGAAATTATATTTCTTCAAGTGACTCAAAGAAATTTCTAAGCCAAATGTAATTTGATAAGCTTAATCTAACTAGAAAATGGCACACATTGATAGTTTTGGTATCATGGGGAGGATATAATTTAACACCAATAGCCAAAACAACTTATAGTTCAAGTAATAACAAATTCAAGTAATTTTCTCTTTTGAGGTCTCTATTTATTCTTAAAGTACCATAGCATTTCATGCCTCACTGGAATTTTTAGGATTGTTTTATTCTTAATTCATATATATTTATATGCATTATAAATATTTATATATTTATATATATGCATTAAGAATAAACAATCCTAAAAATTCCAGTGAGGCATGAAGTGCTATGGTACTTTAAGAATAAATAGAGACCTCAATATGTGGCATTTGTCCAAAAAGGGTTTATGCATCATATCTTAAACCCATTTACTTGTCCAAAGTAATGCAACCTCCCATCATTCATGCTGATTTAGTTATGACAAGAATCTCAAGACTTAGAACCAACAATATTTATTTAGAAAAAAATGAATAAAAGGAGAGGAGAGCAATAAGAAAACAAATAAATAAAATAAACCTCATCTCTTCATGTCAAAAAATAGTACAGAAGTCTCATATGTATAGTAATTTATTATTTCTTTCTCCTACTCTTATATACAATAGGAGTAGGCAAAAGTCAAGCCAAACAGAAAAGCTGGTTCAGCACTACACAGGGAAATTGAATTTGACGGAAAGTGGATAAATCACAAAAAAGAGGTTAATTAGAGAGCTGCCTAAGAAATCCTATACATCACGCAATTCTCCTCCAAAGAAATGCAATATAGCAAAATTAAAAGGGACTTCCCATTTCTACTATATTATGACCACAAAAGAGAATAATACATGTAGCAAGCAGCATAACTGTGTGGTTACTAAACAGTATAAAATCTCTAAACTCAATAGAAAATTCCACACATCAAGAGTGTCCATGATTATGCTTCACCATGGATATATAAGTAATTTGGAACAGCATTTTACTAATCTCATTACATTCTAAAAGGATGAAGCATGCATGCATCTTAAAATCAGTTCCATAGGACAAAAGTATGAGAGAAAAAAATGGAAACAAATGGAAACAAAAGAATTATCAAATTAAAAATGCCAGCCTTTATGAGCATGGGTCCTAAGGAAAGTCAGAAATATTAGTTTCTCAAGCACACTTATTGCCATTATTCAGGACAATCTCTAAACTCATCAAAGTGACTACACAAGAATTCTAGTAGTAAAATGTCAAAAGTTTAAAACAACTAGTACTTTCATTGATTGAGTCAAGAAAGCAACCAAAAGTTATGCCTCAAGGAACTAATTGAAATGAAACAAACAGAAGGCAATAGCTAGGTGGAAGAATTCATTTTTCCAACAAAAGCCCAACAGAAGACAATAACTGCGTTTCTATAACTTCCTTTTTCACTTTTGATCAAAGAAATTAACAATCTAGGACACAGAAGTGGAATATTCTTAGAATTCGCATCCACACACACATATATTGTGTATCACTAAGTGAGAAACTAAATAGAAAAAATTAATCCCTTTAGAACATACTCACGTCTCCATAACTATTAAAAAAGTCAAGGGGATCAATACTAAGACGGTAAGACATAAATTCAAGTTGTTCGATGTGTTACTGATGCAAGCAATAATAAATGGAAACATAAACAAATTTATGCAAACAAAAAAGATAAAATTAAGTGCCAACCTTCAAAGGGTAATTGAGTTGGACCAAGAATCATCACTTTAAAGTACTGCATATTGTCCTCAGAGGGAGACACACTTATTCTAGGTGCTACAACCACGAATGATATCCAAAATGGTACAATCATTAAATCATGATAAAACCCAGCATATATTCTTATTAGTATCCTGTAAACCAACACATAGGCAACATAAACAGATTAAACATGCAGGTACTTGACCGAAGGATCTCTCAGGATGACCATTTGGCCAGATCACACTTAGAATACAGGACCTTTTTGGCCACATCATATTGGCGCTCACCGTTTTTGGAATTTTTTCAACTCACTCCTCTTTTATCATGACAACTAGCCATCATCTTACTCCCCTTCTGCCAACCCTTCTGGACATTACCTATTCAAACCAAATTAAATGCGCCCAAAAGCTACTCAACATGTTAGCCCTCGTCCAACTGACCACATTCCTCTGCTGATTCCTCGTTCAAAGGATTTGCCACTACAATCTGCTTCTTTTGGCCCTTCTCGCCATCATGCTTATGGTAAACAACCGGCTCAACAACAACTAGTTGAAGAAAGCATTGGCAGCAACAACTTTCGTGAACAAATAGGCCTTCCACCTAGTCGTGGCAAGCATTCACAAGCCGATTATGACTTCATGTTTGTTCATTTGGATGAATTCAAGGAATTCCTCCATCAGAAGTGTTCTGATTCTAAGGCTACTTCTAAGATTCAAGGAGCCAGATCTTCTACTCAACATCCTGTTGACATACCAACTCCTTCATCCGAAGCCCCTCATAAGTATGCCGCACCTCCACTTTCTACCCATCATACTATTCCTCCTACTGCAATTCTGCTCATCCCTACTACTGCTCCCCCTCCTTCGGCTCCAGCGAAGTCAGCTGCACCAAATCCAACATCAGTTCACTTTGCTTCCTCAACTCTGAAACAGATTTCAACAGATACCACCAGCATACCTGTGGTTCCAACTCCAGGAGCTGATGCTAAGATGAAGCAACTATATGCTCAGATGCAGCTTATCCTACCAAAGTTCCAACAGTCGGAAACTGAATGGAATATCTTTGAGTCCAATCCTTTGAAGCCTGAATATCGTGATGTTCCATTCCCTGATAAATTCAAAATGTGGCATTTTGAAAAATATAATGGTTCTACTGATCCAGAAGTTCACGTTAAACATTTCAGCACTCTCATGGTCATGCATGCTGCTAGTGACATGGTTCTTTGTCGCTGTTTCACTACTACCCTATCGGGTCAAGCCCTTGACTGGTTTGGCACACTTCCCTCTAGATCCATAACATCTTTCGGCCAGTTTGGTAAACAATTTTTGCAGCATTTTGTAGGAAGTTGTACACAAAAGAAGCCATGTATTCATCTTCACAACATTCGGTAGCGAAAAGATGAAACATTGGCTGCATATCAAAAACATTTCAATCAAGAAACGTATCATGTCTACAATTGTACGGAGGCTAATATATTGAAGCCTTCATCAATGGTCTTCGTCCTGGCTGATACTCCTCCAAATTAAACACACTGTAGCCACAAACTCTTCAAGATCTTTTTGCCAAAGTCTGCAAGTGGATTCGGGCAGAAGAACTTGAACGTTCCAAAGTGGAACTCAGACAACTGAAGAAGGAAGAAGCCCTAAAGCCAGACCCTCGCTTCAATCGTTGCAATAAGAATAAAAACAATCTTTCTTCTGGTTCAGGTTCTAATTCATACCAACCTCCTCAAGACCGTGGTCTTCAACCATACTCTTAGAAGGATACTCAACCAAATCAGCCTTCTTATCAACCTCTAGTTTTGCAAAATACTTCCCTGCAACAAGATTCAACTACACCTTTAGAGCAGCATTCCCAGCACTACTAGCTCAACAACAGACGTTTCCAGAACAATAACAATCAGAACAACAACAATTCAAGACCTCCCTGATCCGTTCAATTCTGTGACCCCAACTTTACTCCATTGAATGCCCCTCGTGCCATGATTTTACAGAAAGTGGAAAGTTTGGGTATTCTTCGACCACCAAGACCCAAGATGCCGAATTCTAAATGTCGAAACCCAAATTTATACTTTCATTTCCACAAAGACACTGGTCATACCACTGAAGAATGCTATTCTTTGAAATAGGAGTTGGAATCGGCCATAAAGAGCGGTTTATTGACTGAATATCTTCAATAGCCTTTAGTACTAGCTCCAGAGCAACCTCCGGCTCAGTCTAATTCAGCACCGAGAGTCATCCATATCATAGCTGCTAGTAAGCCTTGCTTTTCGGCATCCTCAAACAAACGGCAGAAGGTATCTGATTCCTCTTGTTCCCTTAATGATGACATACCTTTGGTAGTGTCCTTGCAGGTAGGATCATTCCTTGTTAAGTGCATCTTCGTCGACACTGGTAGTTCTGCCAACATTCTTTACTACCAAGTCTTCCAACAAATGCAGCTTCCATCTTCTGCTCTAACAACCAATAAAATCTCACTCATTGGTTTCTCCGGAACTACAACTTATAGTATGGGCACTGTTAATCTAACTATGGAATGGGTTCCTAAATCAGACCTCCAGCAGCAGATTCTCAGTTTCTTAGTGGTGGATAGTCCTACTGCTTATAACATTATACTTGGTCGTCCAGCTTTGAATGCCATGAAAGCCCAAGTTTCAACTTTCACCAATGAGTTGATCGTTCCATGTTCATTAGGCCCTTGGTCTATCAAAGGTGATATCCAAACTACCCAAACCTGTTACCAAGCTTCTTTAGCTCCCCCTCCAGTATCAGATCCACTTCTAGTTGAAGTTGAAACAGATGGGGCCGGAAGGATAGAACCATTTCACACTTTGGAAGAATTTCAAATCAATGCTGCCCATCCTGACCAAAATTTGCAACTCATTACTTCTCTTCCTCCTAGACTCAAGTTCTAAATCCTTGATCTATTTGCACAATTCGAACATGTCTTCACTTCGTCGTCAACCGACCTCGGTTCGGTTCCCCGTTCATTTTTTGAACATCGCCTTGGAATTCCATTGTATACAAAACCAATTGTTCAAAAACGCCGAATCCTACCTCCGGTTGAGCAGGAAGTTTTGAAAAAAGAAGTTCAAGATCTTCTTTCAGCCGTATCATTCGTGGAGTCCAATTTCCTCGATGGCTAGCTAATCCGGTAATTGTACCAAAACCAGGTGGAAAATGGCAAATTTGTATTGACTTTACTTCACTTAATAAAGCTAATCCAAAAAAACCTTTTTCATTTCCACGAATCGATCAATTGGTAGATGCCACTGCCAGATATGCTTTACTTGCATTTTTAGATGCCCATAAAGGATATCATCAAATCCAAATGGCCCTTGAGGATGAAGAAAAGGCATTTTACGTCACTTTCGAAAGACTCTACTGTTATACCCAAATGCCTTTCGACCTCAAGAATGCCGGTGTCGATTTTCAAGATATAATCAACCGAATGTTTCAGCCCCAGTTAGGCTGAAACATTAAAGCTTACATCGATGATATTTTGGTCACATCAAAAACACAAATTGACATTTTAGACGATTTGACCGAAACATTTTCAACTTTTGAATGACATAGCCTTAAATTGAATTCGGCTAAATGTTCTTTCGGTGTTCAAGCGGGCAAATTTCTTGGTTTTATGATATCTCGACGAGGTATTGAAGCCAATCTATCAAAGATTGATGCTATTCAAAAGCTTTAATCACTTGCACCATCAAAGAGGTTCAACGCCTTAGTGGCAAAATAGCTGCTTTGGGCTGATTCCTCTCAAAGGCTGGCAAAACATCCCTTCTTTTTATCAGTTTTTGCAGAATCCAAAACACTTCAATTGGATTCCCGATTGCGAAAGTGCCTTTCAGCACATCAAAACATAGTTAGTTTCTCCTCCGCTGTTAGTTCCTCCACAGCCGAAAGAACACTTACATATGTATACTTCAATTTCTACTACGGCTGTCAGCTCTGTTTTATGTGCCTTTCGAGGTTCAAGCATGAAATCTGTTTATTACGCCAGCCATGTTCTCCAAGGAGCTAAATCTCAGTATTCTACCTTGGAGAAACATATTTTTGTACTCATAGTAACAACCCGTAAGTTGAAGCCATACTTTTTGGCACATAAAAAAATAATGCATACCAACGCTTCCATTCGGCAACTCATTCACAAACCGAATATTAGTGGCCAAATGATGCGTTGGGCACTTGAGCTTTCGGAGTATGGCATCACATACACTAACCAAAAGATAATTAATGCTTAAGCATTTTCAGATTTCATCATTGAATGTACTATTTCTTTAGATAAATTGGTCCCCCTTCCTGATACTCATGCTCCTCCATTATAGGATTGTTGGACCATGAATGTTGATGGTTTCGCCACAGAATCTAATAAAGGCGCTGGCCTTGCATTTACGTCACCGGAAGGTATCAAACTTTATTATGATCTAAAGTATACCTTCCCAATAAGCAATAACAAATTTGAATATGAAGCACTCATTGCTGGTCTTAAAATTGCTTGTTCTTTGCAAATTTGGAACCTCCTGGTGAAAACTGACTCACAAGTTGTTGCTGGACAAATAAATGGCGATTTCGATGCCAAAGAAATAAACATGAAGAAATATTTAGAGTTAGTTTCTTCTTTGTTCCCTCAATTTTCTTATATTCAGGTTGAGCACATTTTTCGAAAGCTAAATACTGAAGCTGATCTTTTATCTAAACTTCATAAAGGTGCAGATATTGATGGTACGTGGATTGAGCCTCTCACGCGAAAATCCATTGACCTAGAGATTGTTGCCTCCATCAATGATGATCCATCATGGATGGACCCTATTTTAACTTACATCAAGGATGGTACACTACAACCTGATTCCACTCTGGCAAAGAACATTCGAACATCCGCTTCTCGGTATGTTCTTCTTGACAATACTTTATACTAACGTCATTTTTCATAGCCTTTACTTAAATGTATTACCTTAGACGAAGGCAATTATGTCCTTCGGGAGGTCGATGAAAGCATATGTGGTGCTCATATTGGTGCTCGCAGTTTAGCCCGAAAGGTCATGAGAGCTGGCTATTTTTGGCCTACTTTGGAGGTGGACGCCACAGAGCTTGTCCGAAAGTATACTAGCTTCTAATTGCATGCCAACATACATCACCTTCCGGCAGTTGAATTTCATTCTTTAAGCAATCCCATACCTTTCTGCCAATGGGTATGGATCTTGTTGGTCCTTTTCCAAAAGCATCAAGAGGTAAGGAATTTCTTGTTGTTACAATCAACCATTTTACTAAATGGGTTGAAGCAAAAGCACTCACTTCCATCACTGCCCGAAAAATAAAAGAGTTCTTTAGGGACAAAGTTATCACGAGATTGGGCACTCCCAAAATATTAATCATAGACATTGGCAAACAATTTGATGCTTAAGAGTTCCAGACTTTCTGCCAAGAGCTTCATATAGATCATTGGTTTACTTCTGTTGGTTATCCACAAACCAATGGATTAATAGAAGTGACAAACTAGACCATCGTTCAAGGCCTCCGGAAGCAACTCAACAATGCTAAAATAAAGTGGGTTGACGAATTGCCGAGTGTTCTATGGTCATACCGCACAACTCCTCATTCACAAACCAAGGAAAGCCCATTCATATTATGTTTTGGCACTAATGCATTGTTTCCGGTAGAAATTGGTAGTTCTTCATTTCGTTTGGATAATTTTTCAGCTGAATGGATTGATCAAAAAATTGCTGAAAAGTTAAATCTCTTGGAGCACCTCAAGACAAATGCTGCATCTAGAGAAAGTCATTATAAACAGCAATTAGCAATTTATAAGAACCAAAAGGTTCAACCATCCTAATTAGCCTTTGGTGATCTAGACCTCCGGAGAAACGAAGTTAGCCGAAAAGATCCTAACCGGAAGTTAGATGTAACTTGGGAAGGGCCCTACATTGTTTATAAGGTTAATACCAATGGCAGCTATCGGCTACAAGATACTAATGGACAAGTCATTGCCAGATCATGGAATGCACAAAATTTGAAGAAATATTATCCTTGATGTTTCTTATTTTAAAATTTTGTGTATAGTTTTCATTACTTGTAACATTATAATTGTTATTAATGAAAGTTATATTATTTCTCATTATTCAAATTGCTTTTATTTATATTTTTAGTATTATTATAAGTTCACCTTTCGGTTGAACACTTGTTCAATTTATTTTTTGTCATAATTTATTCAATTAACCCTCCAGTTCAATATTACTCATACTTCAACATTAGGATAAAAAACTTGAAATCCATTAAAATAGAATAATTAATTGCAAAAATATCATAATTCAAATATTCAACATATTCATTATGTTCTAGCAGACTATTACAAACATCAATCGTCCGTATTCGGATCTATATTTTCGTCTACTTGGTTCATCGTTTCATCATCTGCTCCTTCATCTTCGGACAGTGGTTCCATTAGTTCATCCAAGTTAAATTCACCTCCATCCCAAGGATAAACGTTGGCTTCGACAATTTGAACTATCTCAGCTAAGTCAGCTAGTAGTTCGAAGTTTGGTTCCACATCCTGTTGTATCCTTTGACACAAATATTTGAATGCTTCACCAGCTACCGCCTTACTCACACGCATGAAAAGGTTGCCGCATCTTTCATCCTTTAAGAAGGCTTGCAACACTGCTTTTTCAGTAGCGGCCTTAATATGGCTGTCCGGGGTTTCATACCTTTCGGCCACCAGTTTGGCCTCTGCTTCCCATTTCATGAAAGCCTCCTCTTCTTTAACAGCTTTTTCTCTTGCCTCTTCCGCTTCTTTCTTTATCGCCGCCAACTCATTCTTCAATTTTTCTATTTCAGCATCGGCTTTATCTTGGCAATGTGAAGTGCACTTTATTCTTCTTTATTTTCCTCTTTCTCTGCCCGAAGGTTCCGGTTCATCCGAAAGGATGTAGCCAAACGTCGCACCGCTTCTGTGCCAAGAGCCATTGAATGTACATAATAAAAAATGAAGGAATGTTAAATAATTATTTCTTTTAAATTTGACCGAAGCTGAAGTTTAGTATTTACCTGATATCTCTGAACCATAAAGGATTGGACAACATCCAAGTTACTCAAATTATTCATCTTCTGCACATCTACTGGAGGAAGAAAATTGAAATAGAACTCCTCTGCATTTTCAGGAGTGTTGCCGGTATCGGTCATTTTTACTTTCCAATTTGGATAAAAGATCTCATCTTCTGACCCCTCTTCTTCTTCCACCCCTTCGGTGGTAGCTTTCCTCTTTTGTCTATTTCCAATAGCCGGTTCTTTTCCCTTTCGCCTTCTTGGCTGTATAACTTGTTGATCTTTCGATTCAACTTGTACTTCCTCAGTCTCTTCAGCATCAAGTTGTACCATCGATGGATCAACAGCAGGAGCTTTCAGCATAGCAATGGTAATAGTAGCCATCAGCCTTTGGCCTATACAAAATACAAATTTATTAATGAGTATTCATCCGATAGTAACTAAATTTTTTCTTTTATTGCAATTATCAAACCTACCGTGTTGACAGCCGCCTTCTTTCGGCTAGTAGATGATCCTTCGACAACCATCCTAGCAGCTAAACTTTTTCCTGCAAAACATATTCAATACATCAGTTGATATTCATAATACAAATTTTTAGTTTTTTTTTTTTTTTTATTGATCATACAAATTCTTAACACCTACTTGACAACCGAATGTCAAATCTAGTTCCATACTCCAACCCAGAGTATTGCATCAACTCTTGCGACCAGTCTACGCCGATAACTAAGTCAAAATAAAACTTATTTAATTTCTCGTCTTCTGGCAAATACCCTACGACAATTGTTGGTAGTTTATTACACAAATTTTTACTAGTGTTCCAATTTAAACACATGCTGGAATCTCTAATTACTGCATTCTTGACATAGAAAATTCATCCTTCTAAGAATGAATGCTAGATGGTCCAATTATTGCCGGATTAGCACTCCTTCAGGTAATATAGAAAAACCCTCTACCTTTTACAGTTGTATGTTTTTGTTCTAAATAAAACAGCTTCCTCCATAATTCTAAACTAACTTGACATCCGAAAGCTCGGCATGCCATCAAAAACCCTACTATTGCACGAATCACATTTGGCGCTAACTAACCAAACTGAATATTGTAATAGATGCAGATGTCTTCGCAGATAGGATCCATTGGAAACCGCAATCCCACCCTCAGGTGCGCCACGTACGTGGTGATGGCTCCTTTTGGTGGAGTATGTATCCTACCTTCTGCCCCAGGACATATTGTCCGAAACCCTATCGAAAATTTATAAAATTCACGTATACTATTTACCATAGTACACGCAGACAGTTCTGTCCTATACTGAGGCACTTTTGGATTTTGTCCTTCGTCCATAGCCAATTTTCTTTGAGCATTCTTCGTCCGAGGACACCTCACTAGCAATAGTCTCCGATAACTAGTACCTTCGGCTACGACATTCTCTTCTACATAAGGAAAGTCAAATTCAATCCCTTGGCTCCTATACCGGATGCATACAAATTCTCCATTTTATTTTACTGGTCCTAATCTTTCTACTTCAGCTTCTATATCTGGTACTTTACTTCCGGATGTACCTATGATCTCATGTCTAGATGCCATATCTATTTTATCGTCTTAAAATATTATTTCACTAAAAATTACGAAGTCTTCAGACGAAAGTGAGAACCGAAAGTTACCTGTAGATTTACTAGGAGCCATTGTCAGTTTCGGTTCTAGCTAGACACAAACACAAACTCACGCACTATTCACTGCAACCATAATCAAACACGAACATTCTTATTAGTTCTTTTTTCCTCTGTTCATGATATTCAAATGCAAAATAAAACAAAACCCAAAATAACATTTACACATATATGTCATACATTCTCTGTTTATACACATTTCCTCTTATTTTCTACATTTGGAACAAATATCAAACACGTTATATGCACACGAGCATACATTTTTACAGAAAATTCAAAGATAAAGTTTCCACATATCCAAACATGCACCATTGCATTCTCTTGTCCATTATACAAAACTCATTATTCAAAAAATACAAAAAAACTTACCGATCTTTATCTCCATAGAACTGGTTACTATGATCTTCAATGACCAACTAGCTTCAAAATACTGCACAAAAGCAAAACTTCAGTCACAACACTGCACAACTACAAATGGTGAAAAAATAGCAGAAGAAAGGAAATGCAGAGAACTTCTCAAACACAAAATACCAAAGTGTTTTAAAAGCAACACTTGTTTTCTATTTTATTTCTTTGATATGACACCTTTTCTCTCTCCTCTTAAATGCTAATGCAACTTTTCATATTTTTTAAATTATTATTTCCTGTCTTCAAGGGGCCACATTAGCATACAACCTTTGTTATCTGCAAAAAAGTTTCGCCCTTCTGATTTTAATTGACAGCTATTTCATCATCATTTCATATTTCATCGAAAGCTCTTTTTACTGGATGTTATTTCACCGAATCTTACTTCAGGATACCTTTTCAATTTCACATATATATTACCTTTCAGCGACTCAAGCCGAATGAAAAAAAAAAGAGGGGTGCTTGTGGTGTATATAGGCATAAATAATTTGGGATTATCTAAATCCCACATTGGAAAACTACTTAAACCATTTGAAGATTTTGTCTCTTATATAAACAATTAATGTCTCCCAAAAAAGGTAAGTGCTTTTAATCCCTTTACTTTGGAGTTTGACCTAATCATTGGACAGACTACTAACTTAAGTATTGGAGCTTCTTTGGGGGATAAACCCATTACCCCCATCTTTTGCAGGTACTTGACCGAAGGATCTCTCAGCAAGACCATTCGGCCAAATCACACTTGGAATACAGGACCTTTAGGCTACATCAGTAACCCATAATATTACCACCACTATATTGAAGCTTACACATAGTCATTCCGCTTCTCAGCAGCTACTGCTGCCATGATGCCCATGGTTTCATATATAGAATAAGTTGAGAAAAAAATCAGGCAAAGGAAGAGGAAGAGAGAACAGGGTACATGAAAAAAGTGAAGGTGAGGAAATCAGTGAAAGTAACAAGGTGCTTGTAGCATCAACCATATAATGTGTAATGGGAAAGGCAGAAATAAACATTTTTCTGGAATCAAACATAAGTACATAAAGGCTGAAACGTAGTACTAATTCAAATTGTTCTCCACTTCAAACTTTTGAGAGTTCGAATAGCAAAACCAGATTACATGGAGCCTTGCTCCATTGAAATTACAAATGATGTGATTAATACATAAAACTTCATTTTTTTAAAGTAAATGGCCAGCAAGTAATTCAATTTTGTGGGTTTGTTCAAGCACTCTGCCACTTTTAAACATAAAAGCCTCAGCAACCCAGATCATTCCACAACCTTTTTTGGTATATCAAGGTCTATAACAAACACTAACATACAGGAAGTTCCACCTAAAGATACATTTGGGAACCCAAAAAACTAGTAAAACAAAATTGAAGAATCTCTAAGGTCAAATTGTTTAAGGAAAAGAGCATTAGGTTGCTATAAAGTTTATAGAAAAAAAAAAAGGGGTTTTTGATTAAAATGTCCCTCTTTTTGGCAGACACACACGGAATACATGTAAAGGATACGTGATATAGAATTTATAATGCACACGAAATACGCAATATAGATGGAAGCCTATAACGCGTACGGAATATGCGATATAGAAGCCTATATATTCGTACGCGATATAAAGCGATGTGAAATTATGTGAAATTTATTCAACCCTATAACACGTATGCCGTACCCAATATAGAGTAGAGTAAAATTATCTGAAATTTATTCTACCCTATAATGCGTATATCATACGCTATATAGGCTAAATAATAATTTTTTCTCATTTTACTCTATAATTATATTTTATATCCCTCATAATTTGTTAATCTCTCTCAATCAATTATTAAACTAATAATTGTAAATTTATTTTTTAGAATATAAGAAATACATAAAACATATTGATGTTTTGTTTTCAACTATAATCGAAGATAAATTTTCTTTATTAAAATTTTAATAGTGATATATTTAGACTAATATTTGATTTTTTTTAAAAAAGTACATAAACCCATATAAGATAAAAAAAGTAAGACGAATTTTGAGTATAATTAAAATTGAAGGTTAGAATTTTACATTTAAAATTAGGATTTTAGGATTAAATCGGGATTTATATATTTAAAATATAAAATTGTACATAATTTTATCCAAATCACAAATTCTATGATGATTGAAAAAGTTTATCAAAATCACAAATTCAATGAGTTTTCAATTACAAATTCTAAGATTATTATGATTAAATCGGGATTTATATTTAAAATATAACATTGTACATAAATTTATACAAATCACAAATTCTAAGATGGTTGAAAAAGTTTATGCAAATCACAAATTCAATGACTTAGAAATTGTGATTTGGATAAATTTATGTACAATTTTATATTTTAAATATAAATCCAATTTTAATCATAAAATCCTAATTTTAAATGTAAAGTTCTAACCTTAAATTTTCAATTATATTCAAAATTCGTCTTTCTTTCTCATCTTATATGGCTTTATAACATGTGCACAATATTTTCTTCTACAAAACAAGAAAGAAGAGTTAGAAGCATGAAATTCGAATTATACTTACAAGAGTAACAGAGAAGGGTAAAAATTTTTACTCAATTTTTTCACATTGAAAGTGTCATCTTCATATAATTTTCCATCAAAAAACAAGGATGGATTCAAACTTTCTCCAATAGCCCATACAAATTTTAGCCTCTCAAGCAAATTTGTGTCATGCTTATCAACTCCTTCGGGCTTGCTATTGTCCAAGGACTTAGCTTGGTTCCATGAAATTTTCATGTTATCCAAACTTGGATGATTAATGAACAAAAAATCTTGCTTCCAATTATGAATGCTAGAAGGAAATTGTAAAAGCTCCTTAACCCCGGGTCTTCTTTGAGCATAAAACCAACCAAGACCCTTTCCTATGGAGTATTTTTGAACCATGACAAAATAGAACCTAAAGAGTTCTAGAGCTACAACAACTCCAAATGCTTTGCAAAGAATGACAAATCGTAGGATTGCTCTAATGTAATTTGGAGTTAATTGTGCAAGAGGAATTTGTCAAAAACTGCATGTCTTTCAAAAGAGGCAACAAAGGAAACCTTAAACCCGCTTTAAGGTGTGTAACATAAATACCTATGTAATTCAATGGAGGATTACATATCAAGATATTTTCATAGAATTTAACTTGAAACATCGAAGGAAGTTAATAAGAACTTTTTATCAAAGGCAAAGATAAAGTCTTTGAAAGCATTTGAAGGTACATTGGGCGACCAGGCTCTTCATTATCCAAGGGTTTTGAGTCTAAAGCTCTAAGTCTCAATGGTGGATTATATAGCTCACTTTCCTGAACATCATTCTCATTCACAAAAGGAAAATCAAAATTTTCATTTGCAAAGCTATAACAAATTACATACGTGATGTTAGATTTATCATGCAAGACACCCATCCTTAATATGTGAAAGCCATCTACAAGAAATATTTCTTGAGTTGATGAAGCCATTACTTGAGAAGAAACATTTTTTGATTGAGACCTAAGAATCCTAGAGGATCTATCAACTATAATGGTCTCTTCTACGCTTGTTTCTTCCTCACTTTCATAATCTCGTTCAACACTACTTGAGTCCATAATCTGAAAAAGAAGAAAAGAAGAAGTGAGAATGAGAAATACCTTGATTATTTCCTTTCATATTTGTTTAAGACAGAGACGGCAAACCTTGTTTGAAGACTTTCCTTCTATTTGATCTAAGAGATCTTCTCAAAACAAGTGAAGCATGAAGAAGAAAAAGGGAAAATTTTGTTCTTAAATGAGAGCCTTTGATATCTTGCAAAGTACTTTCAAGTTGAAGAGAGTTTGAAAATGAAAAGTTGAGGCAAAAGTCAGCCATATATACATCTCAAAGAGTAAAAAAAAAAAAAAAAAAAAGGCCTTAAGGACCCCTTTCAGGCATAAGCCAAAGAAGTCTTGATGGCACTAGCCGTTGGGACCCTTTTGACCATTGGAAGGGCTGCCCAAAAGCTGACAAGTCAGCTAAAAATTAGGGTATTTCAAAAGAGGCTTTCGGGAATGCTCCATATTATGCCTTCGGGCATTTCCTCTTTGGGCATTCCATGAAGTTCAAAAAAACTTTCAAGTACTTGAACAAAGCAAATTTGACCTTTTAATATTTCATGACATTACTTAATTAACATTAATTAATTGATATGTTAAAATATATATATACTTTATGGTGTACTTAAACACCATTATTTTAATTAATTTAAGTGTTCTTATTAAAGATATTATTTCCTTCAAGGCTAAAAAGCAAAAAGCCTTTTCGTTCTAATATCTTCTTCAAAGAACACTTTTCGTTGGTCAACAACTTTTGATATTTAATGATAAACTGACTAATTACTTGGAGAACACTCATAATAACCATTCATAACTCCCTCAAAAATATCCTGAGGATGACAATTAACTCCTATAAATAGGAGACTCTTGAACAAGAACGGGGACATGAACTTCATACCTAAACTCTCTCTTTCTCTCTCTTATTTTACTTAGAGTTTTCTCGTTCTTAATTAATCCTCTTCAAGGACTAATTGATTAAGGAACTCTTTCTTTGTTCTCTTGAATACTTTTGGAGAGATTAACTAAGAGAATTAACCTCTTAATTCTCTTATTCACTTCATTTTTACACAAGAGAGCTCAAATTTCCTTGAAGGCCATTATAACTTCATTAAAGAAGGCCTAGAAAGCCCCTTTCGGGACCAAGCTAGTCCCTTTCTAGATCCTTCACATTGCTTTTGGGAATAGAGTTCCCTTTCAGGAACATTAACCTCCCTTCGGGCATCCTCTCTTCCTTCCTTCGGGAATTTACCTTGGTTTCCTTAGGGAAACCCTAATTTCCTTTTTTGGAAGCTTTTCGTTTGCTCTTCGAGGACTTATTCCTTCTTTGTGTTCTCAAATTGATTACATTTTCCTCTCTCATTTTCTCTTACTCTTCTTTTCTTATAGAGGTAAGTTTTATCTGATTTCCACCCACATCATCAAGTATGACCTTCATAGCCACTGCAACATCGTGCAACTCGGTCATCTTAGCAAGGGAATACTGGAGTGAATTTGATTTTTCTATCAAAATCATCACCTTCTCATTGACATTCTTTAATTGCTCAACCTTTCAGCCTCACTTTCATGAATTAGTCACTCTTTTTTACCCTCTAAAGCAACAATCTTTGTTCTATTCCTTGATCTTGGAGGCCTGATCAGCCATAGTTACTTTGATAGTGATAAAGGATAAATTCGCGGTTGTCGTCAAACCGGCCAAGATTAATTTAAAAACTAGAAAGCAATATAGTGATCACCAGGTCATCTCCCAAGGAAGCCCTAATCGTTAAATTAAATTAAAGAATTCACCAATTGTCAATTAAACTAGAA
>JAXGGT010015288.1:0-18068 GCA_035583425.1 Marsdenia floribunda
TGCAAAATCCACGCGAGGGGCTGGGCGTGGACTCTCTCTTCCTTTTTCTCAACTTCCCAACTTTGATTCAGTTTTCCATTTTTATCTGCTAATTAGGGTTTGGGAGCATTTTTTTTATTTATTTATCTCCGTTTCTTTCACTCGCTTTTTTTTCCAAACCAAGGACTGTTCCTTCTTCCTTCGCTTTCGAACGGTGTCGTTAGTCTTCTAGCGCGTGTTTTCTCTTCTCTCTCTACTCACTAAAAACCTCCTGCTTTTCCGATGCGAAAGCCTTAACCAATTCTGCATTACGCGCTCCTTTAACGTGACCTCTCTCTACTCAACTTAAATAGTTTCCCCATTTAGCTTCCCCCACCCAAAACAAAACCTTCCATATTTATTTTTAGAAAAATTGGAAGATTTGATTCTCAATTTTTTAATTATTGGTAAAATTGGTCTTTTTTTTTTCTTTGTTATTTAGTAAGTTTTCAATGTATAAAATACAAGTGCATTTAATCTTTTCTTCAGAAAATAATTCAATTTTGTGAAGAAAGAAACCAAATGCACTTGTACAATATACATTGGGAACCTACTAATAAAAAAGAAAGAAAATGAATCAATTGCACCAAAAATATAAATATTATGGACCAAATCCATCAATTTTTCTTATTCTTATAAGACATATTCTCTCCATCATTTTTTGTTTAGACTCGCCTTAAAAAATTAAGGTGTATTTATTATATAAAAAATTTTGTAAATATAATCTCAAATATTTAAGATTTTAATGTGTTTAGTTTTAAATTTTTCATTTTTTATTATTTAGGTCCTAAATAAATTATTTATAATTTATGATTTTGATCCTTCTAGACCAAAAAGAATTTAAGTAAAGGTATGAATATAGTGACTTTTAGATATTTATTATCTTTATTTAGATAAATTTTCGTTTAAAAGGATCAAAACTACAAAATGTAATTTATTTGAGATCTACACAATTAAAATAAAATATTTAGGATCAAATATACTAAAAACTTAAATGTTTAGGACTATATTCACTCCACGCTTCCTTATTTATATTATTTTTAATATATTTATAATTAATATTTTGCAACTTATATTTATTAAATATTTTTTATTGAGGACAGTAAAATTAAATATTCAATTTATTTATTTTTACTTAACACATGAAATAAAATATACTTTTTAAGAAAAATATGAAAATTTATGTTTCTTTAAATTGAAAAGATTTTACTTTGTTCAATAGAAATAATTAATAAATATGAATTGTAAAGTATAGTATTAAGAAAAGTATCAGTAAATGCATATTAATTTTTTAATATAACAAGTAAAAGAGCCTTTGATTAGTGTAAAAAAAAAAAGAAAAAAAGAAGAGTAAGTAATATTTTAATCTTTTCAAAAAAATTTAATTTTTGTATATTTTTAAATATATAATTTTTTGTATGTAAAAGTAAAAAAAGAAGGAGTACTATTATTACTATTTTGAAAAATAATATACTCCTCTATTTTTTACTTGTCACATCGAAAAATTAATATGACATTTATTGAAATGTTTTTCTTCAATATCTTTTTAATTGATATTTTACATTTAATACTAATTAATTATTGTTTATTAAATAATGTGATGTCAAAAATATTGTAATCTTTTTAATCTACACTTTATTATTATTTTTTTTAAGATGTCAAAGTTATGACAAGTATGAAAAATGGAATGTGTAATTTTATTTTTATTTTATTTTTGAAAATTTTGAAGGTTTTCACCTCAAGTGTGACTTTGAACTCATATAGAAAAATTGTCACCAACTCATTTACAACTTTAATCAATTTAGCCTCTTAATTTAGAAAAATTGGATTTTTTAGTACTTATATTATTATTTGAACAAATGAGTCTTTTTTTATTATTATTTTTTGGACAATTGAATTCCTATTTATTTTTAATTGGACAAACGGGTCTGATGTGGATCTTAACCTGGGTTGAGGGCAGATCAATCCTTTCGATTGATTCCCTCGTCTGCATCTTGAGCAAACTCCTTTATCCTGCAAAAGCAAAGCCAAGACGGGATGGTTCCCCAGGTGACTCCTCCGATGTTTAAGTCAGAATAAATTAAAAACTCAAATAAAACAGTAAAAGTATAAGAGAGAGTTAAAGTTCACTTACTTGGTTTAAGGATTTTATGTTATATTTATAGAGTTGAGAAATAGTGATTCTAAAAAGATATGAATTCTAATCCCTGTAGGAAATAGATTAAGAATTCAGTTATAATAATAAATGAATTCTAATCCTGATAGAAAAAGGATTAAGAGCTTATTATTACTAATAATAATTAATAATAAAAAATAAGATAAAATAAAATAAGAATAAAGGTGATAAAGATAATAAATATTATTATAATGCCCTTTCGATAAAATAAAATAAAATAAGGTAATATGGTAATGAATGTTACCATAATGCCTTTCTAAAAAATAAAATAAAATAAGGTAATATGATAATGAATATTACCATAATGCTCTTATGAAAAATGATAGAATATAAAATAAAATAAAACAAAATAAAAATAATGATGTGTTGAACATTACAATAACGCCCTTCTGAAAAGCACATAAAATATAAAAGGAAACGATGTTGGGGGGGGGGGGGGTTATAAACAAAACGAGAAATAAAAGGACAAAGTGTGGGTAATAAAGATGTTGAAAAGACGCGCGTGTCTTGGGAGTTGGGACGATTCTTCTTATACGAAATATATTATTGAGAGAGATGAAGTTCCATTTACCAAAAAAAAAAAAAAAAAAAAAAAGAGAGAGATGAAGTTCCCATTTCATTTGCTTTATCTTTCTTCGTTTGTTTGCCTTTTTGCTGTGACTTGGGGACTGTGCTTTTTTTCTGGCTGGTGGTGGTTATTTTCGACGCCAGTGATAGATTGTCTTCCGGTGAGTGGTGCTTCGGGAATATGTTATTTTGTTCATGCGTTCTTAATTGTTTGACAGTGTCATCGTCTAAAAGTTGTTATTTTTTCTTTTTATATGCAGCTGTTATGTGTTTGTCTCTATGGAGGTTCTAGCAAATTTTATCATTGTCTGAAAGAGCCTGATAATGTCTTTTTCTAATATAGTTGTGTGTTTCTTTTTCCTCCAGTTTTTGTTCTTCTTTGTTGCTCTAGGTCATGGAAGGCTATAGTGATATAGGTTGGGATCATGAGAAATTTTCTGCGAGTGAAGCGTCTATTGGGGATAATGGATCGTTTGGGAGTACAACATTGTTTGGAAGTGTTGCATTGTCTGGGCATATTGGATCGTCTAGATTGAAACAAGAAGTTGGGCCATATGGGGTAGATCGGGTGGAAATGGTTGATGAAAGTAGAATAAGTGTGGAAAAATCTAGCGTGGATGAGCAAATGAAAGAAAATGAAGTAGATTTAGACAATGTAGGCGATGGAGAAAATGAGGGAAGGCAAGAGGAGTTAGAAAAGAGTGATTCGAGCTATCATAGCTTTCTGGGTGATATTCCAATAGACGAAGGGGATGAAGATGTAGGTAGTTCTCCTGAGCGGAATGAGGAATGGGTGGTGAAAGATTATGAGGGTACCATGTCTGATGCAGATGATCTATTTCCTGCGGAGGAAAAAGAAAAAATTGATTTTCACGGAGTTAGGGTGATAAAAATAGGGTATCTAAGGACTAAAAATGGCAGACGATGTAGGGTTGTTTATAGGTGTCATGGTCAAGAGGTGGTAATGCCATATATAGATGAAGAGAACAAAGAATTGGTGAATTTGTATGAGCCCGCAGGGGATGAGGTTGCTCGAATTAAGCCAGATGTTGTGTTGAGTGAAGAAAAAGAGAAAAAGGTAGGTATGCCTCAATATTTAAACATGGAATCGGATTTTGACGAAGAGAAAGAATACTTATTGAGGAGAGATTATGAAATCGATGATGAGTATGAAATTGTGTATCTTGGGGGTGGGATGAAAGCTAATGATTGCCTGGATGATGGTATAGTGGTATATATTGCTCAGTTGAGGGCTAGTTTGCGGTTTCCCGTTCATAAGTTATTTGAAGATATTGTAAATAATTTTGCCGAATGGAATTAGAATAGTGATTGGTTTTATCATACTATGTAGGATTAGTGGGGTGGTGATAAGTTTAGACACTTTTAGGTGTTTTTTCATGATTCAGCAGAGGTATGGGATGAAGGATGGTCGAGGGTTTTATTATTTTTGTCGTCGCACAGGTTCCGCTCTGCTGATCGATCAACCAACAAGTGTTCACGGTTGGAAAAAGTAATTTTTTTTATTGAAGGCACCAAGATTTTTAGGACTTAATACAACCTTGGAATTACAGTTTTCGTCTAAGTAATGAATTTAGACGATATGCGGGTGGAGAGAAGATGAGTACTGATATCATGAAGTTGAATACTTTGAGGTTTAAATTATATGTTTATTTGGATTGGCCGGAAGGTTTACTTGAAGCTGCGGGTCTAGCCAGAGATCGTGTTGTGAAACTTTCTTGGCTAAGTACGATTTCATTAATAATTTATTAGTATTTATAGATGTTGAGTTACATATAATGAACTTTCTATTACTTGTGATCGTCCATAAATCTTGTTTTGCTGGTTTTAACTTATCATCGTCCATATAACTTGTTTTGCTAATGTATTTTGTCATCGTCCGTATAACTTGTTTTGCCAGTTTTGACTTATCATCGTCTATATAACTTGTTTTGCCAGTTTCAACTTATCATCGTCTGCATAACTTGATTTGCCAATTTAGTTTGTCATCGTCTAAGTAATTTGAAGGATGAGTTGTGTCAAGGTTGTGATCTTCTTCTTCAGACCTTTTGTTGTTTGGCCAATTTGCAGGAGCTAGCGCTACTTAGGCTATTGCCAAAGCGCTCTTAGCCAAGAAAAAGAGAAAAATGGACGAGGGTTATTTTATGATATCTTGTTGTAAAGTTTTATCTTCTCCTCCGTGTAAAGGAAGTTATTCGTTTGATAGTCTGTCTTATTATGCACCAGGACAATTTGAGGAAAAAGAAAAGAAAGCTAAAAATGATCAGAACAAAGGGATTCCTATGGTTACAGATAAAATAGATAGCCATAAGGGGGCTGTTTTGGTGAAAGAAGTTTCGTCTCAAAAAGATAGGGCGTCTGAAGTGAGGCGAAAGGTAACAACAAAAAAGGATAGATGAGCTGGTAAGAATGTGTGAGTTTTGGAGGAGGCAATGGGCAAGGAATTGCCATCGTCTAAACAAGATGATAAAGGTAAAGGTAAAGTGGTTGATACGAAGGCTCCAAAAGATAAGGGAGCCAAATTTGTGCCGGAATGGAATGTTATGACGAAAGGCAGGTTGACCAATGCTAAAGATTTTGAGGATTATCTCTTGCAAGGGTGTCCTCCTACAGAAAGTTCGGTGTTGAGTAAATATAGTATGACTGATTTTGAGAATTATTGGTTAAGAAGGAAATGTGAGGTGAGATCGTCTGTTTGAGTTACATTGTTGGTTATTTTTATTTTTGTCCGCATTGAGTTTTGTCTTGTCAGAGTTCTTTGATCATCTATTATGTTTTACAGAGTTGGTTTGCCGATGCAGAGATGTTGAGACGCTGTAACCGTATGAAGGAGAGGGCTGACAAAGAGGCGACAGCTAGGAAGAGTTTGAAGGCAGACTTGGATGAAGTTACATCGTCTAAGGTAAAGGTAGAAGAGGAATTGATTTCAGAAAAGAAAAAAGTGGAAGCTCTTCAGAAAGAATTAGACGATGTAAAAAAGGCGTCAAGTTCCTGGGAAACGAAATACTGGGAGGAGAATTCGTGCCGTGCGAAATGGGAGGAAGTGGCAAAGTTCTTAAAAGACAAGTACGAAGACAAAGAGGAAAACATAAACGCCAGGACATTCAATTTTTGTAAAGAAGCGTTTTTGAAGTCGGAGGAATGCCAGAACATGATTAATCGGACGAACCTGATGACCATCCAGGATGCTTTTAAACAGGCTGCTGCTTGTGTCTATGCCCAATACCCAAATTTTGTATTTCCCAAGGAGTTGCAAGTATATTTTGACAATGAGTTCAGCAAGAGTTACATCATGCCTTGGGAGAATAATTGTGATATACAGAATTTGTTGAGGACTTTTCCTACTCCGGATAATTTAGACGGAGAGGGGGATACTATGATCGAAGAATGCGATGATGGGGAAAATATTGTAAGGAGGGTGGACGATGGTGTAGCAAGGTAGGCAAATACGACAGAAGAGAGTGTTGCAATGGAAAGGAATGAAGGTGAGGAGATGATTAATGTAGTTCCTGTAAACGAGGGAGGGCATGAGACGATGGGAGTGGACCCATTGTCTGCAAACTGATTCTATGACTTTTCGTTATGAGTTTTTGTAATTTTGTTGATTTAGATAATATTGTGCTTTTGCTGACTAACGGATGTAATTGAATTCTTTTTGGACGATGTAAAGATCTTGGAAAAATTCTAAAAGTTGTAATTGGGGAAATATATGGCTTTTGTTGACTAACGGATGTAATTGTATTGGGGAAATATATGATACAAACGGGTCGTCTTTGAAAGAGACGATCTGTTTGTTAAAGAAATAATATTTAGTAATAACAATATTGATTGAATATATGAAGTAATAAACAGTTGCAAATAATTTGTTTCTGCTTAAGTAAAATTGGGAATAAATAATATAAAAAGGAAAAAAAAGTAAACAAGTCTCTAAGACTATAAAGCGTGTCAGATCTTTTGGAAATCGAGATGTGATGTCTAAGGGAAGAATTTTTTCAAATTTCTAGCATTCCAAGTACGGGCAAGTTCTCGACCAGTCATATCTTGAAGTTGATAAGTTCCATTGCCATTGTCTTTTTTGATAATGTATGGTCCTTCCCAAGTTTGATCGAGTTTTCGGCTTGGTTCCTGTCTGCTTACTTCATTTTTACGGAGGATGAGATCTTCGATCGCCAAAGGCCTGGGTCTCACTCTTTTGTTGTGATATTGATTTAACAGCCGTTTGTAGTATGCCTCTTTCTGTGTGGTTTTTTCCTCTGAGATCGTGCAACATATGTAGGTTTTCGGTGATCTTTTGATTGTTCGATGTTGCATAAAAAAGATTCGTTCGCAGGGATGTGCTGCCGATTTCCACTGGTGTTAATGCTTCAGTTCCAAAACACAAGTTGAAGGGAGATTCGCCTGTTCGGGCATTAGGTGTGGTACATTAGGACCACAGAACGTGAGGTAGCTCTTCGATCCATCGTCCTTTGGCCAAATCGAGTCGCTTTTTTAATCTTTGGAGAATGATGCAGTTCGTGACTTCTGCGAGTCCATTCGTTTGAGGGTGTCCAATGGATGAAAAACGATGATCTATGGTGAGTTTTGTGCAGAGGGTCTGGAAATCTCTGGATTCGAATTGAGTTCCATTGTCAGTGATCAAAATTTTTGGAATGCCAAATCTGGTGATTATGTCATTCCAAAAGAAATCTTAGGCTTTTTTAGCAGTGATGGTGGCAGTAGGTTTTGCCTCTGCCCATTTTGTGAAGTAATCGACGACGACGAAAAGGAATTGGAGTCCTCCAATAGCTTTTGGGAAAGGTCCCAGAATGTCCAACCCCCATTGATAAAAAAGAATGGGACAGTGGATCTGACATTTTTCACACTTCTAGACGAATTGCAAGGCATCATCTTCCATAGTTGCCAAAAATGTCCTACTCTCATGATTTTTCTGACTAGACTACGAGCATCGACATGTGCGCCACAGATTCCTTTGTGAATTTCTTGTAGAACGTAGTTGCCTTCATCTTTAGTGATACATTTGAGTAGTGGCCAAGAAAAACCTCTTATGTATAACTGATTATTCACAATGGTGTATCTTAAGGCGAATGATCTGATCTTCTTCGCTGCTTGGTGAGCGTCTGGGAGGAGTCCGTCTTTGATGTATGAAAAAATGGGTGTCATCCAAGTAACTTCTGTGTTTAAAGTCATGATGATATCTTCTTCAATGGAGCATTTTGATAGAGGTTCCAGCTAACAACCTTGTATGAGGGATCCAGATTTTAATTTTGACAATGCATATGCTTCCATATTTTGTTGTTTGGGGATGTGTTCTACTTTGAGATATTCAAAAGATGATGACAAATTTTGTACCTTGTCCAAATATTTTTACATGTCTGTTTCTTCAATGGAGCATTTTGATAGAGGTTCCAGCCAACAACCTTGTATGGGGGATCCGAATTTTAATTTCGACAATGCATCTGCTTCCATATTTTGTTGTTTGGGGATGTGTTATACTTTGAGTTATTCAAAAGAAGATGACAAATTTTGTACCTTTTCCAAATATTTTTGCATGTTTGTTTCTTTGGCCTCATATGAGGCATTGATCTATCCAACAAGTATTTGGGAATCAGTTTTCACTATGAGTGACCGGATGTTCAGATTGATAGACATGCAAAGTGTGGCCAGTAGAGCTTCATATTCCGATTCGTTGTTGGTGATGGAAAAATTGTATTTTAATGCATAGGTCAGACGAATGCCTTGATCATTCTGGAGTATGAAACCTACACCTTTTGAATGGGTTGAAGAAGATCCATCAATGTAAGCAATCCAACAATTTTTTAAGTTTGGCACATGAGTACGATCGTCTAGAACAGACGATATTTTAGGAATTGTGCATTCCACCAGAAAGTCAGAAAGAGCTTGAGCTTTGATAACTTTTTTGGGATGAAAGTCAATTGTGTGTCTAGACAATTCAATAGCCTATTTCATTAGTCGTCCCGAAGCATCGGGGCTGTATATTACTTGTTTGATCGGAACATTTGTATAGAAGATGATGTTATGTTCTTGGAAGTATTGGATCAGTTTGCGAGATGTGATGATTAACATCAAAACATGTTTTTCATTCTACAGGAGTTTTGGCCCTTGCATCAAATGACTTAGATAATATATAGGATAATCTTCATTCTACCTTGTGACTGAAAGAACTGAACTCGAAACTTCTTTAGAGATAGACAAGTGTAGATTTAAAATCTCGTCTGGATTTGGAGAGGCTAGAAGTGGTGGGTTGCTCGAGTGAGTTTTGAGATCTTCAAAGGCTACTTGGCATTCTTTGATCCAAGTAAAAGATGAAGATTTTATGTTGTGAAGAATTTTATAAAAAGGAAGAGATCTTTTACCTGATTTTGCCAGAAATCTGTTGAGGGCTGTGATGCGTCCAGTGAGTCTTTGAATTTCTTTCACATTCTGAGGGGGTTGCATATCCAACGGGGCTTGAATTTTTAATGGATTTGCTTCGATGCCTCTGTGTGATACCATATATCCAAAGAATTTTCCATCTTCTATTCCAAAGGAACATTTCTTTGGATTGAGTTTCATGCCATGCGAACGAATGGTGTTGAAAGTTTCCCTCAGATCGTCTAGGAATTGTGACGCATCTTTGGTTTTGATGAGAATGTCATCTATATATGCTTCTACATTCCTTCCGATATGAGTTGCAAACATTCTATTTACTATGTTCTCAAATTCTGCACCTGCATTCTTCAATCCAAAAGCCGTGCGTTTGTAACAATACAATCCATGAGGAGTGATGAAGGAAGTTTGGATCTGGATCTGGTGATATCCTTTGTGTGCATCCAGGAAACATAATAGTGCATGGCTTGATGTGGCATCAACTAGCTTATCGATCTTTGGTAATGGAGATGGCCGTTTTGGAATATGTTTATTTATAGATGTGAAATCGATACACATTCGCCAAGATCTGTCAGGTTTTGGAACAAGAACCAGGTTGGAGACCCAAGTTGGGAACCGGACGTTGCAAATGATGCCAGCATTCAACAGATTGGCTACTTCTTTCTTGATGGCTTCTTGTCGATCTGCTGCAAAAAACTGTCTCTTCTAGACGATGGGTTTGATGGATGGCGGAATACCAAGGTGATGTTCAGCGAAGTGGCGAGGGATGATACCCAGATCTTGGGAGGACCAAGCAAAGATATCTTGGAAATCGCTGAGGACTTGTTTGAGATCTTCCTTAAGTTGGGAAGGGAGACAATGTCCAATTTTGAGTATTTTTTCAGCTTGTTTCATGACTTGGAATTCTTCTGTCTCAGCAGCAAGTTTGATTCTCTCAGTTGAAGGCGTATCGGGAGTCTTCGTTTTTTTCACAATGTTCGGCTTGTTTGACAGCTATGAGGAAACAACTTTGCTCCTGTGTTGTCATTCCCCGAATTTAGGCCTAGTCCATGGACTAAAACCCAAAATTCAAAATATAACACGACAACATCCTCTAATTCTCTGAGAATGCAAAACCTCATACATCCAACTAACAATAATCTTAATTTCTTACAATATGTATAATAAGCAAATATCTAATTTAAAAAGAACAACAACATCTAATTATATCCAAAAAGTCAATTTAAATCTAAAATACTCCAATACATAAATGAAATAACTTAAAATAATTTATTCTACTAACTATTCTATCCCAGTGATTATCATCCTCAAAGTCATTCTCATTCTCATACGTATGTCATCTGGAAAAAATTGGAAGAGAAAAAGAATGAGTATAAAACTCAGTAAGCAAGAACTTTCCCTTTTTTTTTAGAAGAATCTAGGTACAATTAAAAGTAAGTAAAATAAAATTTTCGAAACTTTTCTTAAAAACAATCAAATATCGTTTCACAAAAATAACAATAAAATAATATATTTGTATAAAACTTTTAAACAAGATTAACAAAATTATGAAATTCAATTCTATATCAATATACTTAAAAAGGAGCAACTGCAAGATTACATATATACTTTGAAACTTAACTAAAAGTCAAGTCATTTCATATCACATCAAAGTTAATGAATAGTTAATAACAATAAAAATAACTTTACTTTAGTAAAACACACTAATTTAATATCAAACTGAGATTCAATAGAAACAATTCATTTCATTTCATTTTGATACGCTGTGACATAATTAAGTGTAAAGCTAATGGGTCATTCACTGAATTCAATTCCTAACTTTATACCCATTAGGAAAGGGCCATTACATTTTCATTTGGGTGGCTTTTTGTCCATGCCAATGGATTCATTTCATTGAGGTGAAACATGTTCCCTCCACAACATATACATCAATTAGTCCCCACTAATATCATACAATTAATATCGATAATACTTGAATTCAATCATTACAATTGCATCTTTATTCAATAACCAAAATATCTCAAAATATTATATTCTAATAACACATTACTTTTTATAATCCAAGACATTTTGATTCCAAATATCATAGAATTATTATTTTTTTTTAAAAACGTATAAAATATTAAATTCAAAATATAAATCAATTTTTAGTTGTATATAGTTTATATTCAAATTGACTTTAAAATTATCCCTACTAATTTAAAATATTCTTAATAAACTTTATTCAAGATATATTTATAAAGCAGTAATTCAAAATTTTTTATTATATATTAAAATATTATCTTCAATAAACAATTAATTCAAAATGATTTAATTTTAAATATCAAATAACTTATTTATAAAATATTCAGAACATTAATTCAAGAATAAAAACTCATTTATAAACGTTTTTTGTAACTTTAGTTTCTCAAGATAATTTTATAGCAAAACAATTATCAAAACATTTTATTATTATCATAATATTAATTTTAAAAAAATTTAAGAACAATTAAAATATCTTGAAACACCTGACAATCATATAAATATAATATATATATATATATATATTTTCAATTATTAAATATATCTATAAAATTATATATAAATAATAAAACTAAACGGATAAGATGAAATTATTATTTTAAATAAAAATAAATTAATATATATATATATATATAAATATAAAAAACTATTTTGATACACGTTTAATTATATTTAAATAAACTTTAGGTATCAAGAAGGTATCAAAAGATCATTAACACTCTATTCATTGCTCATTAAACCAAAATTCTAAAATTTAGGTTTATCCATCACAGAGAGTTCATCTGGCTTCTAAATTCTCATTATTATAAAATCATAATTTGTAAAAAAATACCCAGGTTTATCAAAATAATCATACTTTATCTAAATAATTACAAAATCTTATTCTAAATTAAAACTTCAGATATGATAAGAATGCATATCATAATTATCTAAAATTTAAAAGAAACTATCCATATAAATATATAAGAAAATATGCGATATATATTCAAAGGCTTAGTATAAATAAAATAATTCTGAAAACAAATAAATTCACAAATAATATTAATAATCATTTGATCAAATCAATAGATTTGTATATTTCAGAAAATCAAAATCGTGATAAGGATCGTTTTCACTTACCTCGAATTCTTAAAGATTGTCAACTCTGTGTATACTCACGTATCTGTTCCCAAAACTTTTTCTGCGATTAAGCCCTAATCTGATAAACTCAACCTGACAAACCCTAATTAATCAGATAAATTTTATCTACTAATCATCTACATAATCACAATTATGAATATTACAGTAACATACCTTTTGTCTCCATAAACTCTTTAGTTTCTGTAGTCATCATCATTGTCATCTCATTGTCTCCTCTCTCTCTCTCTCTCTCTCTTCATCTTAGGTTAGTTGTCAGAAACCGTAACACTGATATGTTAATTATATTATAGATTATTTAATATATAGTCCTTAATATTTCTAATATACTATAATTTAACCCAGAATATAATATATTTATTTATATACTTAAAAACTTAAATAAAAATTGGTATTAATTACCTAAATTTAGGGCTGGATATTACATGTGTAACATCGCCCTGAATTGTGTGTAAGGCTCCATTGACATTTGTGGTGATTTTATTTCTGAATGTGCTTATGTGATCTTTCATTTGATTGAGGCCCAGTCTTCCCATGATGATGTTGTATACTGTCGGAGCATCTACTACCAGGAAATCTACAAATTCAGTAACAAAATTGTTAGAATTCCCCCATTTGACTGGTAATTTTACCTGGCCTTCTGTGAAGACTGTGGCTCCTGTGAATCCAATGAGGGGAATGTGATCATTTGTAATTGAAGATGATGGAATATTCATGGCTTTGATAGCTTCCAGATAGATGATGTTGGCTGAGCTTCCAGTATCTATTAAAATTCTTTTGACTAAGCAATCAGCGATTATTCAGTGAAATGACTGATGGACAATTGTCATTTGTGCCATCTATTCGTTGGCGTTTTCCTCTCTATATCTATCTCCCTGGGGACGTGACGAAGTTCTTGATATCATGTTGATGATCTTCAAGGGCCTTTCGTCTTTTGTCAATTGTCCAAACTTATCTATGTATTCCTGGAAGTGACCTTTCCGTATAGCTTTTTTGATGTTCCATTTTAGAGAGAAGCAATCGTCTGTGATATGGCCGATGTCATTGTGATATTTGCAAAATTTTGATTTGTCTCTCTTCTCTCTGGAAGCGAGTATAGGTCTTGGAGGCAGAAGAAGATCTGAATCTTTTAGTTCTTGTAGGATGACGGATCGACTGATAGTTAAAGGGGTGAGATTCTAGAGATCGTCCTTAGGAGTGAGATGAGGAAAATATTTGTCCCTGAACTCTGGATCGTTGTGGATGCTAAGTTGTCCCCTTGGACGATGGTCTGTCCGTGAAGATGGCCAAAATGTTGGGGTAGATTGTGTTGTATTTGGGGGAAAAGAGCTCCATGGAGGACGATCATCTGCCGAAGGCGGTTTCCTAAAGTAGGGTTCTCGGGGAGAAAACCTCCTGAAACTTGGGTTAATTTGTTTGGGAGTATAATGATGAATCTTATCTCTGTGATTGTTATCTCTTCGGGAGTTTGCTTTCATCAATTCCTCTTGTTCGAATTGCCAGATTTCCTGTTTTGATTTCTCTAGGTTCTCTCTCTTGACCCATTTATTTATCTTGTCTAGAAGATCTGTCATCGTCTGTGGCTGCATGATGTTCAGCTTCTCTGAATAATGACCTGGACGGAGGCCATTGCAAAAAGCTTCGATGTAAGACTCATTTGTGAAATTATAGACTTGCAGACTCTCGTCATGAAATCGCTTCTAGTAGTCTGATAATGGCTCTCCAGATCCTTGTCTGATATGTAGAAGATGTGTTCTGGGCTTCTTGTGTGTGCAGCTACTAGCGAATCGTTGGAGAAATAAGTTGCCTAATTGATCGAAGGAAGCAATGCTCTTGGATGGTGGAGACAAGAACCAATATAAGGCTTGTCCACCCAAAGAGCTAGCAAAATAGAAGCATAAGAGCACATCATTGGCGGATTGGGTCATCATCATAGTGGTGTAGCGTCTAATGTGATCCTCTGGATCGGACGAGCCAACGAATTTTTCCAGTAGGGGAAGTTTGAAACCTCCTGGTGTTTATGCAGAAAAACAAGCATCAATTAGAGGATTTGATTTTAAAACATCCCACAGATGTTTTACCGTCTGGGGAGCATAAGCGGTGTTTAGCAGTGGATCTTGCAAGTCTAGCGTAGGTAATGTTCGGACGGTTGGGAGAGTGGGATCGTCCGAGTGAAGGATTCCTGGCTGTGGGTGGATATTTTGTGATCGTCCAAGGGCAGGAGCTATCCTTCGCGGCTGGATGGCTGTGTTCGGGAGGAGATCTGGCTTATCTTGTCTTTGGAAGTTGAGAATATTGTCACCGATTTGTTCTACAGCGTGTCCCAGATTTTCTCCCAGATCATCGGCGTGTTTTGGATCGTCCAGGATGTGGTTGCGCCGTGCGCTGGTGACAGAATGTGTAGGGTACATATCCCGTCGCTTTCTCTTTCCTTGAGACGATATGGCTACACCAACAGAATAAGTGTGGTGGTTCTTGGAGTGAGCTGGGGGCTCTGTGATCACAGGGAGTTTTGCTGGCATGAACGGAGTCTGGGGGGATTGTCTCAGAGGAAGCATACAACGAGGAGGAATGGATGACGCGAAACCTTGAACTGGAGGGGTAATTTGCTCGTCCGCTGAAGGGAAATCGGGATTCATTATATCTAGAAGGAGAGGAGCTTTGAAGAGTTTGGTGGGCACCAATTATGATGTAGATCTTAACTTGGGTTGAGGGCAAATCAGTCCTTTCTATTGATTCCCTCGTCTGCTTCTTGAGTAAAATCCTTTATCTTGCAAAAGTAGAGCTAAGACGGGGTTGTTCCCCAGGTGGTTTCTCCGATGTTTAAGTCAGAATAAATTCAGAGCTCAAATAAAGTAGTAAAAGTATGAGAGAGAGTTAAAGTCTACTTACCTGGTTTAAGGATTTTATATTATATTTATAGAGTTGAGAAATAGTCGTTATGAATTCTAATCCCGGTAGGAAATGGATTAAGAATTCAGTTATAATAATAATAAATGAATTCTAATTCTGATAGAAAAATGATTAAGGGCTTATTATTACTAATAATAATTAATAATAAAAAAAAGATAAAATAAAGTAAGAATAAAGGTGATAAAGATAATAAATATTATTAGGATCATTCCAATAAAATTTGGATAATTTTTAACCACCGAAATTTAAGTGTCAAATACGTATATGTCCGATAAAAACATTTTTATCATTTCTAATCCAATTAACCTATTCACATCCTAATGAAACCCACTTTTCTTTCAATTTCATCCAAAATTTCCAATTTCTTCTATTTCTGATTATCTTTTCTTCTAAGATAATTTTATTGAATGAAATGAGGGTTTATTAAGATTTTAGTTAGTTAATAGAATTATAAATGACGACAATGTTTTTTATGGGACATAAACATACTTTGACATGAATTTTAATGGTTAAAAATTATCAAAATGTTGCTAAAAGGGCCTCTTTTTCCAATTAAAAATAAAATGGAGATCCCATTATCTAAAAAAATAAAAAATAGATTTGTTTGTCCAAATGATAATATAGAGACTACAATGATCAATTTCCCTTAATTTATATTTTAACCAATTAAATTCTTTTTTATTTTGCCAATAAGGCATCTTAACTTATATTTTTTTTGCAAACAACATCCTTGTTCTTTGAGTGCACATAAAGGCACTTAGTATCGGATGATACACAATTTTTTATATAATATAAAAATATAATTTATAAATATAAAAAAATAAAATTATAAATAATACAATAATTTTAATACAAGATAAATAAATAAAATTAAAATTAATTTTTAATAAAAAAAAACATATAATTATATATTATATTTATATATAGATATATTATAATAATACATATAATATTTAGATATAATTAATAATAAATTATTATGTATATTATATGTATATATAGATATAGATATATTATAATATAATATAATATATGATTTAATTAATTTTTTTTTACTTTTTTTTTTTGAAAAAAATTATTAATCTTTTTTCTAACCTTTTTAATTGTTTTTTAACATAATAATTGTTAAATTAAGTGTATTATTTTTAAAATATATATATATATATAAAATATAGGAAAACAAATGTTATTTACTGGCTCTTGGTCTTGTGGCATGAGTATTTTCCCTTCCTCAGTCACTGGTTCGAGTCCCTTTTTCTCTCTCTCTCTTTTTTTTTTTTTTTGTTGTTTTTCTTCCCCCGTCGCCGTATATCTGTGTATCTTTTTTTTTTTTTTTTTTCCTCTCTTCTTTCTTTTTCTTTTTCTTCCCCTCCCCTGTAGCTTTGTGTTAGGCCGGTCAATAGGTTCAATCGAGTCCGGAACTATTAGTTCTGTATTCAGACCCGAAAAAATATTTTTGGACCCATACTCCACTCGATACCCGTTGGGTTCAAAAAATTTATACCCATACTGAATCCTATCTGGTATCGAATCCGAACCAAATATGCTCTACTCTAAATTTTATTTTTTCTTTTAAAAAAAAATTAATTATTTTAAATTGAAAATTTATATTTAAATGACTTATAATATAATTTATATTATTATAATAATTTATAATATTTAAAATATAATTTAATTATATTAACAATTAAAAATTCATACAAATTAAATTATAAATTAAAATATAATATTTTAAAAATTATCAAAATTGTGAAAAAGAATATAAAGTTAAAATTGAAAAAATAATATAAAATAAATGATAAAATATATATATAAACTTAATATATTTTTTATTAATGTGATAAAAAACCTCTTTCAAACATTTTAATACCATAATTATTATAATATATTTAATTTTAAAATTTTCAGATCGAGTATATATCGGATACAATATTTATAGTTTCATACTTAAACTCAATTAATATTTAATTTTTGGGTATAGATAGGGTTCGAATATGAGTATGAAAAAACTAAATTCATACATAATATTTTTATGATCGAGTTCAGATAGAATTCGAATATTTTGGATCCATTGACAAGCCTACTCGGGGTCTCTTTTTCTTCTCTCTTCTTTCTTTTTCTTTTTCTTTTCTTTCTTTTTATTTTTCTTCTTTTTCCCCTGTTCTTTCTTTTTGTTTTTCTTCCCCCTCACTCGTTCTTTCTTTTTCTTTTTCTTCCCCCTCCCCCTAGCTCTGCGTCTATTTTTCTTCTCTCTTCTTTCTTTTCTTTCTTTTTGTTTTTCTTCCCCCTCACCCGTTCTTTCTTTTTCTTTTTCTTACCCCTCCCCCTAGCCCTGCGTCTCTTTTTTTTTTTTTTTTCTCTCTTCTTTCTTTTTTCTTTTTCTTCCCCCCGCCCCATAGCTCTGCGTCTTGCTCTTGCTCCTCTTCACTGCCATTCTTCTCTCTTCTTTCTTTTTCTTCCCCCTCCCCCGAGCCATGAGAATGACGAGGAGAGTTTGGTAACAAGGATTTCACCGATCCGATATTCTCCTATATTCCCCGAGTCTCCACTAATATATATATTTTTTTTTGAATTTTTGTGGCATTTTCGGAGCAAGTTCCCTTGACCGAATCGGCCTAAACTTTGAACCATGTTTTCTTTCCTGAACCCATTCGAGACTTTTATCTTGAAAGAGACGATACGAGACCTTCAGGAAAAGCTGACAACTTCAGCTAGCGAAGCTCGTAAGTTTGAGGAATTGCACAAAGAAAGTCGTTCCTATGCTGAATCTGAGGCCAAAAGGGCTTCAGAATTTGAAAGGCTCCTTGAAGTTGCTAGACTAAGTGCAAAA